>CM055127.1:196605839-196612873 GCA_029206835.1 Rana muscosa
CACAGTATACGGTATATACGAGGTCTATATACACACACAGTATACGGTATATACGAGGTCTATATACACACAGTATACGGTATATACGAGGTCTATATACACACACAGTATACGGTATATACGAGGTCTATATATACACACACAGTATACGGTATATACGAGGTCTATATATACACACACAGTATACGGTATATACGAGGTCCTATATACACACAGTATACGGTATATACGAGGTCTATATATACACACACAGTATACGGTATATACGAGGTCTATATATACACACAGTATACGGTATATACGAGGTCTATATACACACACAGTATACGGTATATACGAGGTCTATATACACACACAGTATACGGTATATACGAGGTCTATATATACACACACAGTATAACGGTATATACGAGGTCTATATACACACAGTATACGGTATATACGAGGTCTATATACACACACAGTATACGGTATATACGAGGTCTATATATACACACACAGTATACGGTATATACGAGGTCTATATACACACAGTATACGGTATATACGAGGTCTATATACACACAGTATACGGTATATACGAGGTCTATATATACACACAGTATACGGTATATACGAGGTCTATATATACACACAGTATACGGTATATACGAGGTCTATATACACACAGTATACGGTATATACGAGGTCTATATATACACACAGTATACGGTATATACGAGGTCTATATATACACACAGTATACGGTATATACGAGGTCTATACACACACACAGTATACGGTATATACGAGGTCTATATACACACAGTATACGGTATATACGAGGTCTATATATACACACAGTATACGGTATATACGAGGTCTATATATACACACAGTATACGGTATATACGAGGTCTATATATACACACAGTATACGGTATATACGAGGTCTATATATACACACAGTATACGGTATATACGAGGTCTATATACACACACAGTATACGGTATATACGAGGTCTATACACACACACAGTATACGGTATATACGAGGTCTATATACACACAGTATACGGTATATACGAGGTCTATATACACACAGTATACGGTATATACGAGGTCTATATACACACAGTATACAGTATATACGAGGTCTATATATACACACACAGTATACGGTATATACGAGGTCTATATATACACACAGTATACGGTATATACGAGGTCTATATATACACACAGTATACGGTATATACGAGGTCTATATATACACACAGTATACGGTATATACGAGGTCTATATACACACAGTATACGGTATATACGAGGTCTATACACACACACAGTATACGGTATATACGAGGTCTATATACACACACAGTATACGGTATATACGAGGTCTATATATACACACAGTATACGGTATATACGAGGTCTATATACACACACAGTATACGGTATATACGAGGTCTATATATACACACACAGTATACGGTATATACGAGGTCTATATATACACACAGTATACGGTATATACGAGGTCTATATATATACACACAGTATACGGTATATACGAGGTCTATATATACACACACAGTATACGGTATATACGAGGTCTATATATACACACACAGTATACGGTATATACGAGGTCTATATATACACACACAGTATACGGTATATACGAGGTCTATATATACACACACAGTATACGGTATATACGAGGTCTATACACACACACAGTATACGGTATATACGAGGTCTATATATACACACACAGTATACGGTATATACGAGGTCTATATACAGATAGTAAATAGACGGCAGATAAGCCCCGCCCTCCCCCGGGCACACACCCGCCATCTTGTCTCACCTGGGCGGGAAGATTCCGGTTCCTCTCAGATCTCCATCCGTCCCTCACACACGGCTCGCGGCCTCTGCGGCTGGGTCCGGGGCGGGGGGCGGGGCTTCAGCTCCCGGGGATCGGTATTGGCGGATTCGATGGGCGGGGAAAACTGTCGGCGAATGAGATTCTTTCAGCCGGCACTGCCTGCGCAAAATGGCGCTGTGGGCGGGATTACGCTCATTTACGTAGGGCGGAGCTTAAACGTCATCATTGAAGGGGCGGGATGGATAGCTCCTCCTCCCTTCCGCGTGTAGCGGGTTCATCCGTGTAAGGAGATCGCCAATCAGATAAGAGACTGCAGATCAGCTGACCCGGCATTCCTCCAAGTGATAGAGAGGAGACCATATAAACCATAGATAGTCCGATGTCTATGTGTCACAGACCTCATCTCTATGGTAAGTGCTATCTACTCCCATTATAGCCACACTGAGGAGAAATCCCCCCCCTCCACACTGAGGAGAAATCTCCTCCCCCCCTCCACACTGAGGAGAAATCTCCTCCCCCCCCCCTCCACACTGAGGAGAAATCTCCTCCCCCCCCCCTCCACACTGAGGAGAAATCTCCTCCCCCCCCTCCACACTGAGGAGAAATCTCCCCCCCCCTCCACACTGAGGAGAAATCCCCCCCCCCCTCCACACTGAGGAGAAATTCCTCCCCCCTCCACACTGAGGAGAAATCCCTCCCCCCCCCCTCCACACTGAGGAGAAATCCCTCCCCCCCCTCCACACTGAGGAGAAATCCCTCCCCCCCTCCACACTGAGGAGAAATCTCCTCCCCCCCCCTCCACACTGAGGAGAAATCTCCTCCCCCCCCCTCCACACTGAGGAGAAATCTCCTCCCCCCCCCCCTCCACACTGAGGAGAAATCTCCTCCCCCCCCTCCATACTGAGGAGAAATCTCCTCCCCCCTCCACACTGAGGAGAAATCCCCCTCCCCCCTCCACACTGAGGAGAAATCCCCCTCCCCCCTCCACACTGAGGAGAAATCCCCCCCCCCTCCACACTGAGGAGAAGAATCCCCCCCCTCCACACTGAGGAGAAATCCCCCCCCCCCCTCCACACTGAGGAGAAATCCCCCCCCCCCTCCACACTGAGGAGAAGAATCCCCCCCCCTCCACACTGAGGAGAAGAATCCCCCCCCTCCACACTGAGGAGAAGAATCCCCCCCTCCACACCGAGGAGAAATCTCTCTCTCCCCCCTCCACACCAAGGAGAAATCTCTCTCTCCCCCCCCTCCACACCGAGGAGAAATCTCTCTCTCCCCCCCTCCACAACCGAGGAGAAATCTCTCTCTCCCCCCCCTCCACACCGAGGAGAAATCTCTCTCTCCCCCCCTCCACACCGAGGAGAAATCTCTCTCTCCCCCCCTCCACACCGAGGAGAAATCTCTCTCTCCCCCCCTCCACACCGAGGAGAAATCTCTCTCTCCCCCCCTCCACACCGAGGAGAAATCTCTCTCTCTCCCCCCCCTCCACACCGAGGAGAAATCTCTCTCTCTCCCCCCCCTCCACACCGAGGAGAAATCTCTCTCTCTCCCCCCCTCCACACCGAGGAGAAATCTCTCTCTCCCCCCCTCCACACCGAGGAGAAATCTCTCTCTCCCCCCCTCCACACCGAGGAGAAATCTCTCTCTCCCCCCCTCCACACCGAGGAGAAATCTCTCTCTCCCCCCCCTCCACACCGAGGAGGAAATCTCTCTCTCCCCCCCTCCACACCGAGGAGAAATCTCTCTCTCCCCCCCTCCACACCGAGGAGAAATCTCTCTCTCCACACCGAGGAGAAATCTCTCTCTCCACACCGAGGAGAAATCTCTCTCTCCACACCGAGGAGAAATCTCTCTCTCCACACCGAGGAGAAATCTCTCTCTCCACACCGAGGAGAAATCTCTCTCTCCACACCGAGGAGAAATCTCTCTCTCCCCCCCTCCACACCGAGGAGAAATCTCTCTCTCCCCCCCCCCCCCCCTCCACACCGAGGAGAAATATCTCTCTCTCCCCCCCCTCCACACCGAGGAGAAATATCTCTCTCCCCCCCCCCCCTCCACACCGAGGAGAAATATCTCTCTCTCCCCCCCCCCTCCACACCGAGGAGAAATATCTCTCTCTCCCCCCCCCCCCCCTCCACACCGAGGAGAAATATCTCTCTCTCTCCCCCCCCCTCCACACCGAGGAGAAATATCTCTCTCTCTCCCCCCCCTCCACACCGAGGAGAAATATCTCTCTCTCTCCCCCCCCCTCCACACCGAGGAGAAATATCTCTCTCTCTCCCCCCCCCTCCACACCGAGGAGAAATCTCTCTCTCCCCCCCCTCCACACCGAGGAGAAATCTCTCTCTCCCCCCCCTCCACACCGAGGAGAAATCTCTCTCTCCCCCCCCTCCACACCGAGGAGAAATCTCTCTCTCCCCCCCCTCCACACCGAGGAGAAATCTCTCTCTCCCCCCCCTCCACACCGAGGAGAAATCTCTCTCTCCCCCCCCCTCCACACCGAGGAGAAATCTCTCTCTCCCCCCCCCCTCCACACCGAGAGAAATCTCTCTCTCCCCCCCTCCACACCGAGGAGAAATCTCTCTCTCCCCCCCTCCACACCGAGGAGAAATCTCTCTCTCCCCCCCTCCACACCGAGGAGAAATCTCTCTCTCCCCCCCCCTCCACACCGAGGAGAAATCTCTCTCCCCCCCCTCCACACCGAGGAGAAATCTCTCTCTCCCCCCCTCCACACCGAGGAGAAATCTCTCTCTCTCCCCCCCTCCACACCGAGGAGAAATCTCTCTCTCTCCCCCCCTCCACACCGAGGAGAAATCTCTCTCTCTCCCCCCCTCCACACCGAGGAGAAATCTCTCTCTCTCCCCCCCCCTCCACACCGAGGAGAAATCTCTCTCTCTCCCCCCCTCCACACCGAGGAGAAATCTCTCTCTCTCCCCCCCTCCACACCGAGGAGAAATCTCTCTCTCTCCCCCCCTCCACACCGAGGAGAAATCTCTCTCTCTCCCCCCCTCCACACCGAGGAGAAATCTCTCTCTCTCCCCCCTCCACACCGAGGAGAAATCTCTCTCTCCCCCCTCCACACCGAGGAGAAATCTCTCTCTCCCCCCTCCACACCGAGGAGAAATCTCTCTCTCCCCCCTCCACACCGAGGAGAAATCTCTCTCTCCCCCCTCCACACCGAGGAGAAATCTCTCTCTCCCCCCTCCACACCGAGGAGAAATCTCTCTCTCCCCCCTCCACACCGAGGAGAAATCTCTCTCTCCCCCCTCCACACCGAGGAGAAATCTCTCTCTCCCCCCTCCACACCGAGGAGAAATCTCTCTCTGCCCCCCTCCACACCGAGGAGAAATCTCTCTCTGCCCCCCTCCACACCGAGGAGAAATCTCTCTCTCCCCCCCCCCTCCACACCGAGGAGAAATCTCTCTCTCCCCCCCCCCCTCCACACCGAGGAGAAATCTCTCTCTCTCCCCCCCCCTCCACACCGAGGAGAAATCTCTCTCCCCCCCCCCCTCCACACCGAGGAGAAATCTCTCTCCCCCCCCTCCACACCGAGGAGAAATCTCTCTCTCCCCCCCCCTCCACACCGAGGAGAAATCTCTCTCTCCCCCCCCCTCCACACCGAGGAGAAATCTCTCTCTCCCCCCTCCACACCGAGGAGAAATCTCTCTCTCCCCCCTCCACACCGAGGAGAAATCTCTCTCTCCCCCCCTCCACACCGAGGAGAAATCTCTCTCTCCCCCCCTCCACACCGAGGAGAAATCTCTCTCTCCCCCCCTCCACACCGAGGAGAAATCTCTCTCCCCCCCCTCCACACCGAGGAGAAATCTCTCTCTCCCCCCCTCCACACCGAGGAGAAATCTCTCTCTCCCCCCCCTCCACACCGAGGAGAAATCTCTCTCTCCCCCCCTCCACACCGAGGAGAAATCTCTCTCTCTCTCTCTCCCCCCCTCCACACCGAGGAGAAATCTCTCTCTCTCTCCCCCCCTCCACACCGAGGAGAAATCTCTCTCTCTCTCTCTCCCCCCCTCCACACCGAGGAGAAATCTCTCTCTCCCCCCTCCACACCGAGGAGAAATCTCTCTCTCCCCCCTCCACACCGAGGAGAAATCTCTCTCTCCCCCCCTCCACACCGAGGAGAAATCTCTCTCTCCCCCCCCTCCACACCGAGGAGAAATCTCTCTCTCCCCCCCCTCCACACCGAGGAGAAATCTCTCTCTCCCCCCCTCCACACCGAGGAGAAATCTCTCTCCCCCCCCTCCACACCGAGGAGAAATCTCTCTCTCTCTCTCTCTCTCCCCCCCTCCACACCGAGGAGAAATCTCTCTCTCTCTCTCCCCCCTCCACACCGAGGAGAAATCTCTCTCTCTCTCTCTCTCTCTCTCCCCCCTCCACACCGAGGAGAAATCTCTCTCTCTCTCCCCCCCCCCCTCCACACCGAGGAGAAATCTCTCTCTCTCTCCCCCCCTCCACACCGAGGAGAAATCTCTCTCTCTCTCCCCCCCTCCACACCGAGGAGAAATCTCTCTCTCTCTCCCCCCCCTCCACACCGAGGAGAAATCTCTCTCTCCCCCCCCCTCCACACCGAGGAGAAATCTCTCTCTCTCTCCCCCCCCCCTCCACACCGAGGAGAAATCTCTCTCTCTCTCTCCCCCCCTCCACACCGAGGAGAAATCTCTCTCTCTCCCCCCCCTCCACACCGAGGAGAAATCTCTCTCTCTCTCTCCCCCCTCCACACCGAGGAGAAATCTCTCTCTCTCCCCCCCCCCTCCACACCGAGGAGAAATCTCTCTCTCTCCCCCCCCCTCCACACCGAGGAGAAATATCTCTCTCTCTCCCCCCCTCCACACCGAGGAGAAATATCTCTCTCTCCCCCCCTCCACACCGAGGAGAAATATCTCTCTCTCTCCCCCCCTCCACACCAAGGAGAAATCTCTCTCTCTCTCTCCCCCCCTCCACACCGAGGAGAAATCTCTCTCTCCTCCCCCCCTCCACACCGAGGAGAAATCTCTCTCTCTCTCTCTCCCCCCCCTCCACACCGAGGAGAAATCTCTCTCTCTCTCCCCCCCTCCACACCGAGGAGAAATCTCTCTCTCTCTCCCCCCTCCACACCGAGGAGAAATCTCTCTCTCTCCCCCCCCCTCCACACCGAGGAGAAATCTCTC
>CM055127.1:196612973-196855473 GCA_029206835.1 Rana muscosa
CCTCCACACCGAGGAGAAATCTCTCTCTCTCTCCCCTCCTCCACACCGAGGAGAAATCTCTCTCTCCCCTCCTCCACACCGAGGAGAAATCTCTCTCTCCCCTCCTCCACACCGAGGAGAAATCTCTCTCTCTCCCCCCCCCCCTCCACACCGAGGAGAAATCTCTCTCTCCCCCCCCCTCCACACCGAGGAGAAATCTCTCTCTCTCTCTCTCTCTCCCCCCCCTCCACACCGAGGAGAAATCTCTCTCTCCCCCCCCCCTCCACACCGAGGAGAAATCTCTCTCTCTCTCCCCCCCTCCACACCGAGGAGAAATCTCTCTCTCTCTCTCTCCCCACCTCCACACCGAGGAGAAATCTCTCTCTCTCTCTCTCCCCCTCCACACCGAGGAGAAATATCTCTCTCCCCCCCTCCACACCGAGGAGAAATATCTCTCTCTCTCTCCCCCCCCCCTCCACACCGAGGAGAAATATCTCTCTCTCTCTCCCCTCCCCCCTCCACACCGAGGAGAAATATCTCTCTCTCTCCCCCTCCACACCGAGGAGAAATATCTCTCTCTCTCTCCCCTCCTCCACACCGAGGAGAAATCTCTCTCTCTCTCCCCTCCTCCACACCGAGGAGAAATCTCTCTCTCCCCTCCTCCACACCGAGGAGAAATATCTCTCTCTCTCTCCCCTCCTCCACACCGAGGAGAAATCTTTCTCTCTCTCTCTCCCCTCCTCCACACCGAGGAGAAATCTCTCTCTCCCCTCCTCCACACCGAGGAGAAATCTCTCTCTCCCCTCCTCCACACCGAGGAGAAATCTCTCTCTCTCTCCCCCCCTCCACACCGAGGAGAAATCTCTCTCTCTCTCTCCCCCCCTCCACACCGAGGAGAAATCTCTCTCTCTCTCTCCCCCCCTCCACACCGAGGAGAAATCTCTCTCTCTCTCTCCCCCCCCCCCCTCCACACCGAGGAGAAATCTCTCTCTCTCCCCCCCTCCACACCGAGGAGAAATCTCTCTCTCTCTCCCCCCCTCCACACCGAGGAGAAATCTCTCTCTCTCCCCCCTCCACACCGAGGAGAAATCTCTCTCTCCCCCCCTCCACACCGAGGAGAAATCTCTCTCTCTCCCCCCTCCACACCGAGGAGAAATCTCTCTCTCTCCCCCCCTCCACACCGAGGAGAAATCTCTCTCTCTCTCCCCCCCTCCACACCGAGGAGAAATCTCTCTCTCTCCCCCCCTCCACACCGAGGAGAAATCTCTCTCTCTCTCCCCCTCCACACCGAGGAGAAATCTCTCTCTCCCCCCTCCACACCGAGGAGAAATCTCTCTCTCCCCCCTCCACACCGAGGAGAAATCTCTCTCTCCCCCTCCACACCCGAGGAGAAATCTCTCTCTCTCTCCCCCCCTCCACACCGAGGAGAAATCTCTCTCTCTCCCCCCCTCCACACCGAGGAGAAATCTCTCTCTCCCCCCCCCTCCACACCGAGGAGAAATGTCTCTCTCTCCCCCCCCCCTCCACACCGAGGAGAAATGTCTCTCTCTCTCCCCCCCCTCCACACCGAGGAGAAATCTCTCTCTCTCCCCCCCCCTCCACACCGAGGAGAAATCTCTCTCCCCCCTCCACACGGAGGAGAAATCTCTCTCTCTCTCCCCCCCCCTCCACACCGAGGAGAAATCTCTCTCCCCCCTCCACACGGAGGAGAAATCTCTCTCTCTCTCTCCCTCCTCCACACCGAGGAGAAATCTCTCTCTCTCTCTCCCCCCTCCACACCGAGGAGAAATCTCTCTCTCTCCCCCCCTCCACACCGAGGAGAAATCTCTCTCTCTCCCCCCCTCCACAACCGAGGAGAAATCTCTCTCTCTCTCCCCCCCTCCACACCGAGGAGAAATCTCTCTCTCTCTCCCCCCCTCCACACCGAGGAGAAATCTCTCTCTCTCTCCCCCCCTCCACACCGAGGAGAAATCTCTCTCTCTCTCCCCCCCTCCACATCGAGGAGAAATCTCTCTCTCTCTCCCCCCCCTCCACACCGAGGAGAAATCTCTCTCTCTCTCTCTCTCTCTCCACACCGAGGAGAAATCTCTCTCTCTCTCTCCACACCGAGGAGAAATCTCTATCTCTCTCTCTCTCTCTCCACACCGAGGAGAAATCTCTCTCTCTCTCTCCACAACGAGGAGAAATCTCTCTCTCTCCACAACGAGGAGAAATCTCTCTCTCTCCCCCCCCTCCACACAGAGGAGAAATCTCTCTCTCTCCCCCCCCTCCACACAGGAGAAATCTCTCTCTCTCCCCCCCCCTCCACACAGAGGAGAAATCTCTCTCTCTCTCCCCCCCCTCCACACAGAGGAGAAATCTCTCTCTCTCCCCCCTCCACACAGAGAAATCTCTCTCTCTCTCCCCCCCTCCACACAGAGGAGAAATCTCTCTCTCTCTCCCCCCCTCCACACAGAGGAGAAAATCTCTCTCTCTCCCCCCCTCCACACAGAGGAGAAATCTCTCTCTCCCCCTCCACACAGAGGAGAAATCTCTCTCTCTCTCCCCCCCTCCACACAGAGGAGAAATCTCTCTCTCTCCCCCCCTCCACACCGAGGAGAAATCTCTCTCTCCCCCCCTCCACACCGAGGAGAAATCTCTCTCTCCCCCCCTCCACACAGAGGAGAAATCTCTCTCTCCCCCCTCCACACAGAGGAGAAATCTCTCTCTCCCCCCTCCACACAGAGGAGAAATCTCTCTCTCCCCCCCTCCACACAGAGGAGAAATCTCTCTCCCCCCCCCTCCACACAGAGGAGAAATCTCTCTCCCCCCCCTCCACACAGAGGAGAAATCTCTCTCCCCCCCCTCCACACAGAGGAGAAATCTCTCTCCCCCCCTCCACACAGAGGAGAAATCTCTCTCCCCCCCCCTCCACACAGAGGAGAAATCTCTCTCCCCCCCCCTCCACACAGAGGAGAAATCTCTCTCCCCCCCCCTCCACACAGAGGAGAAATCTCTCTCTCCCCCCTCCACACAGAGGAGAAATCTCTCTCTCCCCCCCTCCACACAGAGGAGAAATCTCTCTCTCCCCCCCCTCCACACAGAGGAGAAATCTCTCTCTCCCCCCCTCCACACAGAGGAGAAATCTCTCTCTCCCCCCCCTCCACACAGAGGAGAAATCTCTCTCTCCCCCCCCTCCACACAGAGGAGAAATCTCTCTCTCCCCCCCTCCACACAGAGGAGAAATCTCTCTCTCTCTCCCCCCCCCTCCACACCAAGGAGAAATCTCTCTCCCCCCCTCCACACCAAGGAGAAATCTCTCTCTCTCTCTCTCCCCCCTCCACACCGAGGAGAAATCTCTCTCTCTCTCTCTCTCTCCCCCCCTCCACACAGAGGAGAAATCTCTCTCTCCCCCCCCCCCCCTCCACACAGAGGAGAAATCTCTCTCTCTCCCCCTCCACACAGAGGAGAAATCTCTCTCTCTCCCCCCTCCACACAGAGGAGAAATCTCTCTCTCTCCCCCTCCACACAGAGGAGAAATCTCTCTCTCTCCCCCTCCACACAGAGGAGAAATCTCTCTCTCTCCCCCCTCCACACAGAGGAGAAATCTCTCTCTCCCCCCCCTCCACACAGGAGAAATCTCTCTCTCCCCCCCCCTCCACACCGAGGAGAAATCTCTCTCTCTCCCCCCCCTCCACACCGAGGAGAAATCTCTCTCTCTCCCCCCCTCCACACCGAGGAGAAATCTCTCTCTCTCCCCCCCTCCACACCGAGGAGAAATCTCTCTCTCTCCCCCTCCACACCGAGGAGAAATCTCTCTCTCTCCCCCCCTCCACACCGAGGAGAAATCTCTCTCTCTCCCCCCCTCCACACCGAGGAGAAATCTCTCTCCCCCCCTCCACACCGAGGAGAAATCTCTCTCCCCCCCTCCACACCGAGGAGAAATCTCTCTCTCCCCCCCTCCACACCGAGGAGAAATCTCTCTCTCTCCCCTCCTCCACACCGAGGAGAAATCTCTCTCTCTCTCTCTCTCTCTCTCTCCCCTCCTCCACACCGAGGAGAAATCTCTCTCTCTCTCTCCCCTCCTCCACACCGAGGAGAAATCTCTCTCTCTCTCTCTCCCCCCCTCCACACCGAGGAGAAATCTCTCTCTCTCCCCCTCCACACCGAGGAGAAATCTCTCTCTCTCTGCCCCTCCACACCGAGGAGAAATCTCTCTCTCCCCTCCTCCACACCGAGGAGAAATCTCTCTCTCCCCTCCTTCACACCGAGGAGAAATCTCTCTCTCCCCCCCTCCACACCGAGGAGAAATCTCTCTCCCCCCTCCACACCGAGGAGAAATCTCTCTCTCTCCCCCCCTCCACACAGAGGAGAAATCTCTCTCTCTCCCCCCCCCTCCACACCGAGGAGAAATCTCTCTCTCTCTCCCCCCCCCTCCACACCGAGGAGAAATCTCTCTCTCTCTCCCCCCCCCCTCCACACCGAGGAGAAATATCTCTCTCCCCCCCCCCCCTCCACACCGAGGAGAAATCTCTCTCTCTCTCCCCCCCTCCACACCGAGGAGAAATCTCTCTCTCCCCCCCCTCCACACCGAGGAGAAATCTCTCTCTCCCCACCCTCCACACCGAGGATAAATCTCTCTCTCTCTCTCTCTCTCTCTCTCCCCCCCCTCCACACCGAGGAGAAATCTCTCTCTCTCTCCCCCCCCCCTCCACACCGAGGAGAAATCTCTCTCTCTCCCCCCCCCCTCCACACCGAGGAGAAATCTCTCTCTCTCCCCCCCTCCACACCGAGGAGAAATCTCTCTCCTCTCCCCCCCTCCACACCGAGGAGAAATCTCTCTCTCTCTCCCCCCCTCCACACCGAGGAGAAATCTCTCTCTCTCTCCCCCCCTCCACACCGAGGAGAAATCTCTCTCTCTCTCCCCCCCTCCACACCGAGGAGAAATCTCTCTCTCTCTCCCCCCCTCCACACCGAGGAGAAATCTCTCTATCTCTCTCTCCCCCCCTCCACACCGAGGAGAAATCTCTCTCTCTCCCCCCCTCCACACCGAGGAGAAATCTCTCTCTCTCCCCCCCCTCCACACCGAGGAGAAATCTCTCTCTCCCCCCCTCCACACCGAGGAGAAATCTCTCTCTCCCCCCCTCCACACCGAGGAGAAATCTCTCTCTCCCCCCCTCCACACCAAGGAGAAATCTCTCTCTCTCTCCCCCCCTCCACCGAGGAGAAATCTCTCTCTCTCTCTCTCCCCCCCCTCCACACCGAGGAGAAATCTCTCTCCCCCTCCACACCGAGGAGAAATCTCTCTCCCCCCCCCCTCCACACCGAGGAGAAATCTCTCTCTCCCCCCCCCCCTCCACACCGAGGAGAAATCTCTCTCTCCCCCCCCCCTCCACACCGAGGAGAAATCTCTCTCTCTCTCTCTCCCCCCCTCCACACCGAGGAGAAATCTCTCTCTCTCCCCCCCCTCCACACCGAGGAGAAATCTCTCTCTCTCTCCCCCCCCCCCCTCCACACCGAGGAGAAATCTCTCTCTCTCTCCCCCCCTCCACACCGAGGAGAAATCTCTCTCTCTCTCCCCCCCTCCACACCGAGGAGAAATCTCTCTCTCCCCCCCTCCACACCGAGGAGAAATCTCTCTCTCTCTCTCCCCCCCTCCACACCGAGGAGAAATCTCTCTCCCCCCCTCCACACCGAGGAGAAATCTCTCTCTCTCTCTCTCTCTCTCTCTCTCTCCCCCCCTCCACACCGAGGAGAAATCTCTCTCTCTCTCTCCCCCCCCTCCACACCGAGGAGAAATCTCTCTCTCTCTCTCCCCCCCTCCACACCGAGGAGAAATCTCTCTCTCTCTCCCCCCCTCCACACCGAGGAGAAATCTCTCTCTCTCCCCCCCCCTCCACACCGAGGAGAAATCTCTCTCTCCCCCCCTCCACACCGAGGAGAAATCTCTCTCTCCCCCCTCCACACCGAGGAGAAATCTCTCTCTATCTCTCTCCCCCCCTCCACACCGAGGAGAAATCTCTCTCTCTCTCTCTCCCCCCCCTCCACACCAAGGAGAAATCTCTCTCTCTCTCTCCCCCCCTCCACACCAAGGAGAAATCTCTCTCTCTCTCCCCCCCTCCACACCGAGGAGAAATCTCTCTCTCCCCCCCTCCACACCGAGGAGAAATCTCTCTCTCCCCCCTCCACACCGAGGAGAAATCTCTCTCTCCCCCCCTCCCACACCGAGGAGAAATCTCTCTCTCCCCCCCTCCACACCGAGGAGAAATCTCTCTCTCTCCCCCCCTCCACACCAAGGAGAAATCTCTCTCTCTCCCCCCCTCCACACCAAGGAGAAATCTCTCTCTCTCCCCCCCCTCCACACCAAGGAGAAATCTCTCTCTCTCCCCCCCCCCCTCCACACCAAGGAGAAATCTCTCTCTCTCCCCCCCTCCACACCAAGGAGAAATCTCTCTCTCTCCCCCCCTCCACACCAAGGAGAAATCTCTCTCTCCCCCCCTCCACACCGAGGAGAAATCTCTCTCTCCCCCCCTCCACACCGAGGAGAAATCTCTCTCTCTCCCCCCCTCCACACCGAGGAGAAATCTCTCTCTCTCCCCCCCTCCACACCGAGGAGAAATCTCTCTCTCTCCCCCCCTCCACACCGAGGAGAAATCTCTCTCTCTCCCCCCCTCCACACCGAGGAGAAATCTCTCTCTCTCCTCCCCTCCACACCGAGGAGAAATCTCTCTCTCTCCTCCCCTCCACACCGAGGAGAAATCTCTCTCTCTCTCTCTCTCTCTCTCCCCCTCCACACCGAGGAGAAATATCTCTCTCTCTCTCTCTCTCTCTCTCTCTCTCTCTCTCCCCCTCCACACCGAGGAGAAATCTCTCTCTCTCTCCCCCCCTCCACACCAAGGAGAAATCTCTCTCTCTCCCCCCCCTCCACACCGAGGAGAAATCTCTCTCCCCCCCCTCCACACCGAGGAGAAATCTCTCTCCCCCCCCCTCCACACCGAGGAGAAATCTCTCTCCCCCCCCCCTCCACACCGAGGAGAAATCTCTCTCCCCCCCCTCCACACCGAGGAGAAATCTATCTCTCTCCCCCCCCCCCTCCACACCGAGGAGAAATCTCTCTCTCCCCCCCCCCCCCCTCCACACCGAGGAGAAATCTCTCTCTCTCCCCCCCCCCCTCCACACCGAGGAGAAATCTCTCTCCCCCCCCCCTCCACACCGAGGAGAAATCTCTCTCTCCCCCCCCCTCCACACCGAGGAGAAATCTCTCTCTCCCCCCCCCTCCACACCGAGGAGAAATCTCTCTCTCCCCCCCTCCACACCGAGGAGAAATCTCTCTCTCCTCCCCTCCACACCGAGGAGAAATCTCTCTCTCCTCCCCTCCACACCGAGGAGAAATCTCTCTCTCCTCCCCTCCACACCGAGGAGAAATCTCTCCCCCCCCCCCCTCCACACCGAGGAGAAATCTCTCTCTCCCCCCCCCCTCCACACCGAGGAGAAATCTCTCTCTCCCCCCCCCCTCCACACCGAGGAGAAATCTCTCTCTCCCCCCCCCCCCCCTCCACACCGAGGAGAAATCTCTCTCTCCCCCCCCCTCCACACCGAGGAGAAATCTCTCTCCCCCCCCCCTCCACACCGAGGAGAAATCTCTCTCCCCCCCCTCCACACCGAGGAGAAATCTCTCTCCCCCCCTCCACACCGAGGAGAAATCTCTCTCTCCCCCCCCCCTCCACACCGAGGAGAAATCTCTCTCTCCCCCCCTCACACCGAGGAGAAATCTCTCTCTCCCCCCCCCCCACACCGAGGAGAAGGCTGCCACCCTCACCTCTATCTTTAAGCAGAATCTACCCTTACCCCTCCCCCAATCCTACGTAGACCTTTGCGTTTATCGCCCTTACCCCCCCCCCACCCTGAGGAGAAATCTGCCCTTATCCCCCCCCACCCTGAGGAGAAATCTGCCCTTATCCCCCCCCCCCACCCTGAGGAGAAATCTGCCCTTATCCCCCCCCACCCTGAGGAGAAATCTGCCCTTATCCCCACCCTGAGGAGAAATCTGCCCTTATTCCCCCCCCCCACCCTGAGGAGAAATCTGCCCTTATCCCCCCCCCACCCTGAGGAGAAATCTGCCCTTATCCCCCCCCCCCCCACCCTGAGGAGAAATCTGCCCTTATCCCCCCCCCCACCCTGAGGAGAAATCTGCCCTTATCCCCCCCCCCCCACTGAGGAGAAATCTGCCCTTATCCCCCCCGAGGAGAAATCTGCCCTTATCCCCCCCCCGAGGAGAAATCTGCCCTTATTAGCCCTATCCTGAGGCAAAGTCTTCCCTTATCACCTCTATCTTGAGGAGAAATTTGCCTTTACTCCTACACCTTTCATCCGGAAGAGAAACCTGCCCTTATTCACCCAGTCTTAGGCGGAAATCTGCCCTTATCCCACCTATCCGGAGGAGAATTCTGCCCTTATCCCTCATATCCTGATGAGAAATCTGCCCTTACTCCCGATTCTGAGGAAAAAATCTGCCTTTATCCCAGACCCTATTCTGAGGAGAAACCTGCCCTTATCAACACTATCCTGAGGAAAATCTCTCGTTATCCCCACCCCACCCTGAGGAGAAATCTGCCCTTATCAACACTATCCTGAGGAAAATCTCTCGTTATCCCCACCCCACCCTGAGGAGAAATCTGCCCTTATCAACACTATCCTGAGGAAAATCTCTCGTTATCCCCACCCCACCCTGAGGAGAAATCTGCCCTTATCCACCCCACCCTGAGGAGAAATCTGCCCTTATCCCCCCCACCCTGAGGAGAAATCTGCCCTTATCCCCCCCACCCTGAGGAGAAATCTGCCCTTATCAACACTATCCTGAGGAGAAATCTGCCCTTATCCCCCCCCACCCTGAGGAGAAATCTTCCCTTATCAACACTATCCTGAGGAAAATCTCTCGTTATCCCCCCCACCCTGAGGAGAAATCTGCCCGTATCCCCCACCCCACCCTGAGGAGAAATCTGCCCTTATCCCCCCCCCCGACCTGAGGAGAAATCTGCCCTTATCCCCCCCCCACCCTGAGGAGAAATCTGCCCTTATCCCCCCCCCCACCCTGAGGAGAAATCTGCCCTTATCCCCCCCCCACCCTGAGGAGAAATCTGCCCTTATCCCCCCCCCCCCCACCCTGAGGAGAAATCTGCCCTTATCCCATCCCCCCCCACCCTGAGGAGAAATCTGCCCTTATCCCATCCCCCCCCCCACCCTGAGGAGAAATCTGCCCTTATCCCCCCCCCCCCCACCCTGAGGAGAAATCTGTGCTTTTCCTCCCATCCCTGTCCTAAGGAGAATTCTGCCCTTACCCCACTACATCCTGAGGAGAGTTTTACTCTTATTAGCCCTCTCCTGAGGAGAAATCTCCCAGTCCCCCCCCCCCCCAATCATGAAGGGAAATATGCCCTTATGCCCAATTCTGAGGAGAAATCTTTCCTTATCACCCCCTATCTTGAGGATAAATCTGCCCTTACTCCTCCATTGTAAGCAGAAATCTGCCCTTATTCCTCTCCCCCATGGAGAAATCTGCCCTTACCCCCCCCCCCACCCTGAGGAGAAATCTGCCCTTATCACCCTAAGGAGAAACACAAACCTGCCCTATATCTGCTCTGAACATCACTAATCTGAGGAGTAACTTGCTCTTCTTACCCCTATCCTAAGGAGAAATCTGCTTTTACCCCACCCTCCCATCCCGAGGGCAAATCTGCCTTCACCCCCCCCCCCCCTATCCTGATGAAAAATCTCCCTTATCCCCCCCTATCCTCAGGTCAAATCTCCATTTTTACCCCCCTTTCTGGAGAAGAAAATCGCACTTAACTCTGCCCCCCCACGCCATCCTGAGGAGATATCTGCCCCAATCACCCCTATCATGAGGCAAAATCTCTTGTACCCCCCCAACCCTCTATCCTGAGGAGAAGTTTTCCCTTATTCCTCCTATCCTGAGGAAAATTCTGCCCTCATCACTCATCCCAAGGACAAAGATGCCCTTATTCATCCTGTACGAAGGCTGATATGTGCCCTTACCCCACTCCATCCTGGGGAGAATTCTGCTGAGAGGAAATCTGCCCTTACCCCTATGTCTTCCGTCCCGAGAGGAAATCTGCCCTTACTCCTATGTCTTCTGTCCCAAGAGGAAATCTGCCCTTACTCCTATGTCTTCCGTCCCGAGAGGAAATCTGCCCTTACCCCTATGTCTTCCGTCCCGAGAGGAAATCTGCCCTTACTCCTATGTCTTCCGTCCCGAGAGGAAATCTGCCCTTACTCCTATGTCTTCCGTCCCGAGAGGAAATCTGCCCTTACTCCTATGTCTTCCGTCCCGAGAGGAAATCTGCCCTTACTCCTATGTCTTCCGTCCCGAGAGGAAATCTGCCCTTACTCCTATGTCTTCCGTCCCGAGAGGAAATCTGCCCTTACCCCTATGTCTTCCGTCCCGAGAGGAAATCTGCCCTTACCCCTATGTCTTCCGTCCCGAGAGGAAATCTGCCCTTACTCCTATGTCTTCCGTCCCGAGAGGAAATCTGCCCTTACCCCTATGTCTTCCGTCCCGAGAGGAAATCTGCCCTTACCCCTATGTCTTCCGTCCCGAGAGGAAATCTGCCCTTACCCCTATGTCTTCCGTCCCGAGAGGAAATCTGCCCTTACCCCTATGTCTTCCGTCCCGAGAGGAAATCTGCCCTTACCCCTCCCTTTATCCTGAGGTGAAATCTACCCTTACTCCAGACCTCATCCTGGGAGACAATGTGCCCTTATCACCCCTATCCTGAGGATAAATATGCCCTTATCCCTACCCCCCCCTTCCCCAATGCTGAGGAGAAACCTACCCTTACCCCCCCCCCTCTTTCATTCCTGAGGAGAATACTACGCTTACCTCAGACTCCATTTTGAGGAGAAACCTGCCTGTAAACCGCCCCCCATCCCAAAAAGAAATTACCCTTTCCCTCACCCGCAGTGAAATACTGGTCTTATTTCCTCTATCCTGAGGAGAAATCAGCCCTTACCCTCCCTTCCCCAATGCTTTCGGAGAAACCTACCCTTACCTTCCCCCTTTTTTTTTTTTCCTAAGAATACAGCTCTTATTCCCCCTATCCTGGGGAGAAATCTGCCTTCATCTTCCCCCACCTTCCAAAGGGGAAATCTGCACTTCTATCCTGAGGAGAATACTGCCCTTACCTCAGACTCCATTTTGAAGAGAAACCTGCCTGTAAACCCTACCCTTCCATCCGAAAAAGAAATCTGCTCTTACCTCCTTCCCTATCTGGAGGAGAATATTGCTCTTATTCCCCCTATCCTGGGGAGAAACCTCTCATTATCACCACATCCTGAGGTGAAATTTGCCCTTACCCCTCATCTTGAAAGAAATATGTCCTTATTGCCCATCCTGAGGAGAAAGCTGCCCTTATCCTCCAACTCCCATCTTGAGGAGAAATGTGCCCTTATTCCTCCTATCCTGAGGTGAAAATTTCCTCCTACCCCACCCCACGCTAAGGAGAAATATGCCCTTATCGTCCCACCACCCCTCCCCCCTACCATGCTAAGAATAAACTTGTCCTTATCCCTGCTATCCTGAGGAGAAATCTGCCCTTATTCTTTTCATCATCATCCCTATCCTGAGAAGAAATCTTCCCCTTATTTCTTATATCCTGAGGCAAAACGTGCCCTTACCCCACTCCACCCTGAGGAACATTCTGCCATTTTCACCCTTATCCTGAGGTGAAATCGGCCTTTATGCCAAATTCGAAATGCAAAAGCTGCCCTTATCACCCCTATCCTGAGAAGAAATAGGCCCCTTACCCATCCATTCCTCCCCCCCTATCGCAAGGACAACTCTACCCTCGTCCCCTCTATCCTGAGGAGAGGCCTGCCCTTATCACCCTTATCTTACACAGTAATCTGCTCTAACCCCAGCCTCTCACCCGGAGGGTGAATCTGCCCCCAGCCCCCCCTATCCTGAGGAAAGACCTGCCCTTTATCACCCTTATCTTACACAGTAACCTGCTCTAACCCCAGCCTCTCACCCGGAGGGTGAATCTGCCCCCCATCCTGAGGAAAGACCTGCCCTTATCACCCTTATCTTACACAGTAACCTGCTCTAACCCCAGCCTCTCACCCGGAGGGTGAATCTGCCCCCCATCCTGAGGAAAGACCTGCCCTTATCACCCTTATCTTACACAGTAACCTGCTCTAACCCCAGCCTTTCACCCGGAGGGTGAATCTGCCCCCCATCCCCCCTATCCTGAGGAAAGACCTGCCCTTATCACCCTTATCTTACACAGTAACCTGCTCTAACCCCAGCCTCTCACCCGGAGGGTGAATCTGCCCCCCATCCTGAGGAAAGACCTGCCCTTATCTTACACAGTAATCTGCTCTAACCCCAGCCTCTCACCCGGAGGGTGAATCTGCCCCCCATCCCCCCCTATCCTGAGGAAAGACCTGCCCTTATCTTACACAGTAACCTGCTCTAACCCCAGCCTCTCACCCGGAGGGTGAATCTGCCCCCCATCCTGAGGAAAGACCTGCCCTTATCACCCTTATCTTACACAGTAACCTGCTCTAACCCCAGCCTCTCACCCGGAGGGTGAATCTGCCCCCATCCCCCCTATCCTGAGGAAAGACCTGCCCTTATCACCCTTATCTTACACAGTAATCTGCTCTAACCCCAGCCTCTCACCCGGAGGGTGAATCTGCCCCATCCCCCCTATCCTGAGGAAAGACCTGCCCTTATCACCCTTATCTTACACAGTAATCTGCTCTAACCTCAGCCTCTCACCCGGAGTGTGAATCTGCCCCCCATCCTGAGGAAAGACCTGCCCTTATCACCCTTATCTTACACAGTAATCTGCTCTAACCCCAGCCTCTCATCCGGAGGGTGAATCTGCCCCCATCCCCCCCCCCATCCCGAGGAAAGGCCTGCCCTTATCACCCTTATCTTACACAGTAATCTGCTCTAACCCCAATGTAACGACACCCCGAGTATGAAAGGGGTTAAAGTCATTTAGGACATTCCATTCCCGAACACAAAGGCAGCTACCGGACACTCCAATCAACCGAACAAGAAACCCATCCGAATAATTCTCCCCCAAATACGAGACAAGGCTCTGTCTTGAGGGTCAAGCAGGAATCAGACTCTTTATTGGAAGGAATACAAATCTTATATACAGTAGAAGAGGAGGGTCCCCCCCTCCTGCTCATATTACTCTAATGCCCCATACACACGATCGTTTTTCATGCCGTTAAAAATGCCATTTTAAAAAATGGCCATTAAAAATGATCGTGTGTAGGCTCCAGAGCATTTTTAACGACGTGAAAAACGGCCATTAAAAATTCCGGACATGCTCTCTTTTTTCACGTCGTTTTTTTTAACGACGTGAAAAACGATAGTGTGTATGCTTTCACGACGTGAAAAAAAAGCGCATGCTCAGAATCAAGTCTGAGACGGGAGTGCTCGTTCTGGTAAAACTAGCGTTCGTAATGGAGATAGCACATTCATTACACAGTAACGGACTGAAAAGCGCGAATCGTCGCTCAACAAACTTTACTAACATGAAGGGTGGCGCCATTCGAACGGAACTTCCCCTTTATAGTGCCGTCGTACGTGTTGAACGTCACTGCGCTTTGCTTGATCGTTTTTTTTTAATGATAGTGTGTACGCAAGGCAGGCTTGAGAGGAAACATGAAAAAAAAACGAGGAGAAAAACGTTGGTTTAAAAAATGACATTAAAAACGATCGTGTGTACGGGGCATAACAATACACCTGTAACCAGAAACCTAATTAACATGAGCTAATTAACTAATCCCTTAAAGCAGCCGATGGGACTCCGAACCCTCCTGGGCATTGTTATGATAAATCAGGATTTCACTACAGGTCAGACTTGTCACCGAGCTTCACACAGTAGATGATACATTATCATAAGAATACACACAGGACACCTTCTCACAATAGCAGGAGTCGGCCCGTCTCCTACATTGTACAGAGGCCAATGTGATCAGCTCTCTCAACTAACATGTTGAGTTCAGAATCAAACAAACCAAGAATAGTCTTTACATCTATCCTGGGAGATATTGTGGAGAAATATTACTGTCCCATTTTAAGTAATCCAAGACATACTTTCTCAGTCACCCTGTGCCAGGAAAGCACAGGGTGACTTAGACATAAGAGGTGCATGGGGAGCTGAAACAAGGATTTCCCCACCTTTCCAAGGGACTCTGGGTTCCACAGGCCCTCTCGTCACACCCAACCTCTCACCCTAAGGGTGAATCTGCCCTCATCCCCCCCCCCTACCCTGAGGAGAGGCCTGCCCTTATCACCCTTATCTTATGGAGTAATCTGCTCTAACCCCAGCCTCTCATCTGGAGGGTGATTCTGCCCTCATTACCCCTATCCTGAGGAGAGACCTGCTCTCCTCACCCCTACCCTGAGGAGAAATCTGACCTTTTCTCTTTCGTTCATTGATGGACACAGCATCTTCTAATCTTGACCATAGGGTTATATCACCACCTACAGGAGTGGGACACTAGGCAGAAAAAGTCCTGGCTGAAATAAACCCCCTCTGCATAGGCACTCCAGCACCCGGCGGTGGTCTATGTCAACCACCAAGGAGGGATGAGGAGTGTGGTAGCATCGCTGGAGTCCGCCCACATCCTCAGATGGGTTGAGTGTCACGTGCCTGCACTCTCCACTGTGCCCATCCCCTGTGTGGACAATTGGCAGGTGGACTACCTGTCAGGGCCAGGCTCCCATCAGCTCCCTTCTCTGTGCTCAGCTGTCGGATAATTGTCATTGTTTATTGTTCCTCAGTGTCTCACCTGGTGATCATTTCCTGCTCCTCAGCCAGCCCCTTCTGGCCATTTAAACTGCCTGGTTCATTTCTTCCATGCCTTCACCTTGGTCAACATATCTGGAGACTCTAGGCTGTGTTCCTGTTGAAGACTTGCCCGGCTGACGTCCCTTCTGGTTCCTCATCCTGTCTGCTGCATCTGACTACGCTGATCTCTGGCTTCCTGATTTACTGGCTTGCCTGACTACCCACTTTGGCTTCCGATCCCTGGCTATGTTTTGACTACCTTTTACTATTTGTACCATTTTTACCTATTAAAAATTGTGATTTTTTTTTTTTTTCACTGCATTTTCTGTCTCCGTCTGATTCTTGGATCCTGACAGTAGGCAAAGGCCATGAATTCAGAAGATGCAGGCAATCCACCTAGTGGTAATATTTTTTCCAGATTGAATGAACAGGACCACTGCATGGATCAGTTTGCCATAGCATTACAGACGCTCCTGATTCACACGGCTCACCTGGATCCTCCCACTGTGGCTGTTCTGGTACAACCTATGTTGCAGGCTGTCCCTGCTGCTGCTCCAGTCTCTGTGCAGACACCCACCTTGAATATTACCTCTGTAAGGTATGTCTGGTTCTGCTCCTCTTCTCCAGTGATTTGGGGGTGATTTAGTTCAATGCAGAGGGTTTCTCAATCAGGTTGGGATATACTTTGAGATGCTGCCCCAGGCGTTCCCCACAGACCGAAGCAAAGTAGGCTTTATCATTTCTTTGCTTTCTGAGAGAGCCTTGGCCCAGGCAAACCCTCTATGGGAGATGCAAAAAAACGTCGTCCTGAGTAGTTTGCCTCCACACTGGTCGTATGATTGTGCAATTGACCTTCAACCTGGTGTCATGCCCCCTCATGGCCGGGTTTACCCTTTGTCTGTCTGAAAGGATAAAGCCATGGAGGACTATGTTGCCGATTCACTTTCTGGAGGGTTCATCTGCAAATCCTCATCTCCTGCCAGTGCTGGCTTATTCTTTGTGAAAAAGAAGAGTGATGAACTGAGACCTTGTATCGAATGTAGGGGTCTCAATCGCACCCCAATTAAGAAAGCTTATCCAATTCCATTGATTACGGAATTATTTGACCACCTCAAGGTTGCAACGGTTTTAACGAAGCCCGATTTCAGAGGGACATACAATCACGTGAGGATCAAGGGGGGGGGGGCGATGAATGGAAACTGCATTCAATACCAGGACAGGACATTAAGAATACCTCGTAATGCCGTTTGGTCTTTGCAACGCTCCTGCAGTTTTTCAGGAATTCATCAACGTTGTCCTCTGAGATATGTTGCAGTTATGTGTGGTGGTTTATCTCAACGATATCCTCATATATTCTAAATTCCCTAGAGCGCTATCACACAGATGTCTCCCACGTGCTACAGAGGTTGAGAGATAATAACCTGTATTGTAAGTTGGAAAAGTGCAAGTTCCATCGTGAACAGGTTACATTTCTGGGTTATGTCATTTCTACTGCCAGAAAAACTATCTGCAGTTCTACAGTGGCCTGTAGGTCTACGTCCGCTAGGTTTTCTTGGCTTTGTCCTGAGTGATATGACCAGAAAGGACAGCAGCCCACAGAATTAGTCTCCGGATTCCATTAAAGCCTTTGAGTCTCTGAAGGCTGCCTTTGTTTCAGCTCCTGTGCTGGCACATCCAGATCCTATGTTACCCTTCATTCTTAACCGCCTCCATACCGGGTCATTGTAAAATGACGCCGGCAGGAACCCCCTCTCCCTCCGGGTGGGCGTCCTATGACGTCCTGGGTTTGAGGAGGGATATCTGAATGATGGGTGCAGCTAGAGGCATCATTCAGATATCCTTATGCGATTCTGTGCACCATAAGAACGATCATAGCGGAGGTTCCGCCGCTTGATCGTTCTTATAGGCGGCGGGAGGGGACATCCCTCCCGCCGCCGCTGCCATCCGGTGCTTCTCCGGGCTCTCCCGTGCCATCGGGGACCCAGAGAGAATCGTCCAGCGCTGGTGGTGGGTCACGTGACGAGCATACAGATGACTGGTGACCAGATGGTCACCAGTCATCTCTATGACCGTCAGAGGCCCGGGCGCGATGTGATGATGTCACGCCCGGGTCCTCAAATGTAAACAAAGCCGCCATTGCGGCTGTAAGTATGAGATCAGTGACATTTTTTTCCTGATCTCATGCTTTCCAGTCTGGAGGAGAGATGTGGGGGTGGGGTCTTATTGACCTGTCACACACCATTCCTATTACAAGGGATGTTTACATTCCTTGTAATAGGAATAAAAGTGATAAAAAAAATAAATAATAATTATTTTTTTAAAACGCCCCTGTCCCCAATAGC
Organism: Rana muscosa; assembly: GCA_029206835.1. Lineage (NCBI taxonomy): Eukaryota > Metazoa > Chordata > Amphibia > Anura > Ranidae > Rana > Rana muscosa. The sequence continues at coordinate 196,630,105 of CM055127.1, forward strand.
TCGCGCTTAGAAGCGAACGCACACGTAAGTCCCGCCCGCATATGTAAACGCTGTTCAAACCACCTATGTGAGGTATCGCCGTGTGCGTTAGAGCGCGTGCAACAATTCTAGCACTAGACCTCCTCTGTAACTCTAACCTGGTAACCTGTAAAAATTTTCAAAGCGTCGCCTATGGAGATTTTTAAGTGCCGAAGTTTGGCGCCATTCCATGAGTGTGCGCAATTTTAAAGCGTGACATGTTAGGTATCTTTTTACTCGGCGTAACATAAGCTTTCATATTTTACAAAAAAATTGGGCTAACTTTACTGTTTTGTTATTTTTTAATTCATGAAACCATTTTTTTCCCCCCAAAAAAGGCGTTTGAAAAATTATTGCGCAAATACCGTGCAAGAAAAAAAAGTTGCAACGACCATCATTTTATTCCCTAGGGTGTCTGCTAAAAAACATATATAATGTTTGGGGGTTCTGAGTAATTTTCTAGCAAAAGAATGATGATTTGTACATGTAGGAGAGAAGTTATTGCCCTGCTTAGCTTAGTATCGTCCGCAAATACAGAGATTGCACTGCTTACCCCATTCTCCAGCACAGAACCCTGGGGGACCCCACTACCCACCCCCGACCATTCGGGGTACCCCCCATTTATCACCACCCTCTGAACTCGCCGTTGTAGCCAGTTTTCAATCCATGTACTCGCCCTATGGTCCATGCCAGCAGACCTTACTTTGTACAGTAAACGTTTGTGGGGAACTGTGTGCAAAATCCAGATACACCACGTCTACGGGGCTTCCCTTATCCAGATACATCACGTCTACGGGCCTTCCTTTATCCAGATACACCACGTCTACAGGCCTTCCTTTATCCAGATACACCACGTCTACGGGCCTTCCTTTATCTAGATACACCACATCTACGGACCTTCCTTAATCCAGATACACCACATCTACGGGCCTTCCTTTATCCAGATACACCACGTCTACGGGCCTTCCTTTATCTAGATACACGTCTACGGGTATTCCTTTATCCAGATACACCATGTCTACGGGCCTTCCTTTATCCAGATACACCACATCTACGGGCCTTCCTTTATCCAGATACACCACGTCTACGGGCCTTCCTTTATCCAGATACACCACGTCTACGGGCCTTCCTTTATCCAGATACACGTCTACGGGTATTCCTTTATCCAGATACACGTCTACGGGTATTCCTTTATCCAGATACACCACGTCTACGGGCCTTCCTTTATCCAGATACACGTCTACGGGTATTCCTTTATCCAGATACACGTCTACGGGTATTCCTTTATCCAGATACACCACATCTACGGGCCTTCCTTTATCCAGATACACCATGTCTACGGGCCTTCCTTTATCCAGATACACCATGTCTACGGGCCTTCCTTTATCCAGATACACCACATCTACGGGCCTTCCTTTATCCAGATACACCACATCTACGGGCCTTTCTTTATCCAGATACACCACATCTACGGGCCTTCCTTTATCCAGATACACCACGTCTACGGGCCTTCCTTTATCCAGATACACGTCTACGGGTATTCCTTTATCCAGATACACGTCTACGGGTATTCCTTTATCCAGATACACCACGTCTACGGGCCTTCCTTTATCCAGATACACGTCTACGGGTATTCCTTTATCCAGATACACGTCTACGGGTATTCCTTTATCCAGATACACCACATCTACGGGCCTTCCTTTATCCAGATACACCACGTCTACGGGCCTTCCTTTATCTAGATACACCACGTCTACGGGCCTTCCTTTATCCAGATACACCACGTCTACGGACCTTCCTTTATCTAGATACACGTCTACGGGTATTCCTTTATCCAGATACACCACGTCTACGGGCCTTCCTTTATCTAGATACACCACGTCTACGGGCCTTCCTTTATCCAGATACACCACGTCTACGGGCCTTCCTTTATCTAGATACACGTCTACGGGTATTCCTTTATCCAGATACACCACGTCTACGGGCCTTCCTTTATCCAGATACACCACGTCTACGGGCCTTCCTTTATCCAGATACACCACGTCTACGGGCCTTCCTTTATCCAGATACACCACGTCTACGGGCCTTCCTTTATCCAGATACACCACGTCTACGGGCCTTCCTTTATCTAGATACACCACGTCTACGGGCCTTCCTTTATCCAGATACACCACGTCTACGGACCTTCCTTTATCTAGATACACGTCTACGGGTATTCCTTTATCCAGATACACCACGTCTACGGGCCTTCCTTTATCTAGATACACCACGTCTACGGGCCTTCCTTTATCCAGATACACCACGTCTACGGACTTTCCTTTATCCAGATACACCACGTCTACGGGCCTTCCTTTATCCAGATACACCACGTCTACGGGCCTTCCTTTATCCAGATACACCACGTCTACGGGCCTTCCTTTATCCAGATACACCACGTCTACGGGCCTTCCTTTATCTAGATACACCACGTCTACGGGCCTTCCTTTATCCAGATACACCACGTCTACGGGCCTTCCTTTATCCAGATACACCACGTCTACGGGCCTTCCTTTATCCAGATACACCACGTCTACGGGCCTTCCTTTATCTAGATACACCACGTCTATGGACCTTCCTTTATCCAGATACATCACGTCTACGGGCCTTCCTTTATCCAGATACACCACGTCTACGGGCCTTCCTTTATCTTGATACACCACGTCTACGGGCCTTCCTTTATCCAGATACACCACGTCGACGGGCCTTCCTTTATCTAGATACACCACATCTACGGGCCTTCCTTTATCTAGATACACCACATCTACGGGCCTTCCTTTATCCAAATACACCACATCTACGGGCCTTCCTTTATCTAGATACACCACGTCGACGGGCCTTCCTTTATCTAGATACACCACGTCTATGGACCTTCCTTTATCCAGATACACCACGTCTACGGGCCTTCCTTTATCCAGATACACCACGTCTACGGGCCTTCCTTTATCTAGATACACCACGTCTATGGACCTTCCTTTATCCAGATACACTACGTCTACCTTTATCCAGATACACCACGTCTACGGGCCTTCCTTTATCCAGATGGCAACTCACCTCCTCATAGAAGGTTAATAGATTGGTTTGGGAAGAATCCATGCCGTTTACTGCTAATGATACCGTTCTCATTACTAAAATCTTGTACAGTGGGGAGAACAAGTATTTGATACACGGCTGATTTTGCAGGTTTTCCTACTTACAAAGCATGTAGAGGTCTGTAATTTTTATCATAGGTGATCTTCAACTGCGAGAGACGGAATCTAAAACAAAAATCCAGAAAATCACATTGTATGATTTTTAAATAATTTGCATGACATAAGTATTTGATCACCTACCAACCAGTAAGAATTCCGGCTCTCACAGACCTGTTATTTTTTCACTAACCACTTCAGGTCCCGTCCATAGTCAAATGACATCCACAGATGGGATCTCCCATCCTGGGTGGACATCATATGACGTCCTGGGCTTCCTGGCCATCTAGGGGACGCGCGCGGCATCGCTCAGGACCCCGTACATGTGCCTGGCGGCCGCAATGTCCGCTGGGCACCCGCGATTGCCCGCAATCACGGCAGGACCGTGGATCTGTGTGTAATGATGGGGTGTAAACACACAGATCCACGTCCTGTCAGAGGAGAGGAGACCGATGTGTGTTCCCAGTACAGAGAAACACAGATCAGTCTCCTCCCCTTGTGAGTCCCCTCCCCCTACAGTTAGAATCACTCCCTAGGGAACATATTTAACCCCTTCAGCACCCCCTAGTGTTAACCCCTTCCCTGCCAGTCACATTTACACAGTAATCAATGCAGTTTTATAGCACTAATCGCTGTATAAATGTGAATTGTCCCAAAAATGTGTCAAAAGTGTCCATCGCAATGTCACGGTCACAATAAAAAAAAAAAATCGCAGATTGCTGTCATTACTAGTAAAATAAATAGATAAAAATGCAATAAATCTATCCCCTATTTTGTAGACACTATAACTTTTGCGCAAACCAATTAATAAACGCTTATTGTGATTTTTTTTTACCAAAAATATGTAGAAGGATACGTATCGGCCTAAATTGAGGAAAAAAAAATGTTTTTTATATATTTTTTGGGGATATTTATTATAGCAAAAAGTAAAGAATATTGAATTTTTTTCAAAATTGTCACTCTATTTTTGTTTATAGCGCAAAAAATTAAAAACCGCAGAGGTGATCAAATACCACCAAAAGAAATCTCTATTTGTGGGGAATAAAATTACGTAAATTTTGTTTGGGAGCCACATCGCACGACCGCACGATTGTCAGTAAATAGCGCTGAGTCGCAAAAAGTGCACTGGTAAGGAAGGGGGTAAATTCTTCCGGGGCTGAAGTGGTTAAGAAGCCCTCCTGTTTTCCACTCATTACCTGTATTACCTGCACCTGTTTAAACTCGTTACCTGTATAAAAGACACCTGTCCACAAACTCAATCATCAGACTCCAACCTCTCCACAATGGCCAAGACCAGAGAGCTGTGTAAGGACATCAGGGATACAATTGTAGACCTGCACAAGGCTGGGATGGGCTACAGGACAATAGGCAAGCAGCTTGGTGAGAAGGCAACAAATGTTTAGTTAAAATTATTAGAAAATGGAAGAAGTTCAAGATGATGGTCAATTTCCCTCGTTCTGGGGCTCCATGCACGATCTCACCTTGTGGGGGCATCAATGATCATGAGGAAGGTGAGGGATCAGCCCTTTAGGCAGGGAAGTGGAAACATCATTCTTTGGGGATGCTTTTCTGCAAAGGGGACAGGACGACTGCACCGTATTAAGGGGAGGATGGATGGGGCCATGTATCACAAGATCTTGGCCAACAACCTCCTTCCCTCAGTAAAAGCATTGAAGATGTCATGCTGGAAGACCAGCCACCACCCAACGACCCGAAACACACAGCCAGGGGAACTAAGGAGCGGCTCCGTAAGAAGCATCTCAAGGTCCTGGAGTGGCCTAGCCCGTCTCCAGACCTGAACCCAATAGAAAATCTTTGGAGGGAGCTGAAAGTCCGTATTTCCCAGCGACAGCTCCAAAACCTGAAGGATCTGGAGAAGCTCTGTATGGAGGAGGGGCCAAAATCCCTGCTGCAGTGCGTGCAAACCTGGTCAAGAACTACAGGAAACGTCTGATCTCTGTAATTGCAAACAAAGGTTTCTGTACCAAATATTAAGTTCTGCTTTTCTGATGTATCAAATACTTATGTCATGCAATAAAATACAAATTAATTACTTAAAAATTCCTCTGTACTGGGAACACGCATCGGTTTCCTCACCTCTGACAGGACATGGGTCTGTGTGTTTACACCCCATCATTACACACACATCCACGGTCCTGCCGTGATTGCGGGCAATCGTGGGTGCCCAGCGGACATTGCGGCTGCCGTGCACCAGATCCCGAACGATGCCGCGCGCGCCCCCGGGCCCCCTAGATGGCCGGAAAGCCCAGGACGTCATATGATGTCCACCCAAGGATGGGAGATCCCATCTGTGGACGTCATTTGACTATGGGCGGGATCTGAAGTGGTTAAAGAAAAAATAACAGGTCTGTGAGAGCCGGAATTCTTACTGGTTGGTAGGTGATCAAAAACTTATGTCATGCAATAAAATGCAAATTAATTATTTAAAAATCATACAATGTGATTTTCTGTGTTTTAGATTCCGTCTCTCACAGTTGAAGAGTATCTATGATAAAAATTACAGACCTCTACATGCTTTGTAAGTAGGAAAACCTGCAAAATCGACAGTGTATCAAATACTTGTTCTCCCCACTGTGTATAGTCCCTTATCATCTCCTTCAAGAGCTTACATACTATTGATGTTAGGCTGACTGCTCTGTAATTCCCAGGGATGTATTTTGGCCCTTTTTTTAAATATTGGTGCTACATTGGAATAGTACCAGCCGATTGGAGAAAAGCCAATCAGTAGACTGTTTGTAAAAATTAGGAACAATGGTCTGGCAATTACTTGACTGAGTTCCCTAAGGACCCTCAGGTGCAAGCCATCTGGTCCCGGTGATTTATTAATAGTAAGTTTTTCAAGTCTAATTTTAATTCTGTCCTCTGTTAGCCATGGAGGAGCTTCCTGTGATGTGTCATGAGGATAAACACTGCAGTTTTGGTTACTGAAGCCCCCCGATTCCCTCATGAAGACTGAGGAGAAGAATAAATGTAATACCTTCCCCCATCTCCCCGTCATTTGTAACCCGATGTCCTTCCTCATTCTTTGTGGGGCCAATATGATCTGACCTCCATTTTTTACGATTTATGTACTTCAAGAATTTCTTTTACTCTCCTCCGCTATGTGCTTTTCGTGTTCTATCTTAGCGACCCTGATTGCGCCCTTACATTTGTTATTGCATTCTTTGTAAAGTTAGAATTCTGATGATGATCCTTCAACCTTGTATTTTTTTGAAGGCCTTCTCCTTTGTATTTATAGGATTTTTTTTACATTGGAGTTAAGCCACCGAGGGCTTTGATTAGCTCTTTTAAATTTATTACCCTTTGGGATGCATTGGCTAATAACCCCTTTTTTTAATATGTTCTTAAAGCACACCCATTTTTTTCCTCTGTGTTCTTTGTTTCTAAGATTTTATCCCATTTAAGATTTTCTAGCAAGGATCGTAGTTTCTGAAAGTTGGCTCTTTTGAAATTCTGGTTCTGTTTCCCATTTGTGTGATTTATGCTGAAGCTAATTGACCTGCTATCGCCGTTTCCTAAATTTCCCCATATTTCTACATCTGTGATCAGGTCTGTATTGTTAGTAATCAGTAGGTCCAGTAACGCTTTGTTCCTTGTTGGTGCGTCTACCATCTGACCCATGAAATTGTCCTGTAAGACATTTAGGAACTGGCAAGCCTTTAATGAATGCGCGGTTCCTTCCACCCACTCTATGTCTGGATAATTAACTCTCCTCCCATTTTATGGAGAAACCTGCCCTTATCATCCATATTCTGAGAAGAAATCTGCCCTTACCCTCTTGCCCTTATTCTAAAAGGGGAAACTTAACATTACTCCAGTTCCCCATCCTGAGGAGAAATCCACCCTAATTACCACTATCCAGAAGGGGGAACCCCCCCCCCATGCTGAGAAGAAATCTGCCCTTTACCCCCCCCATTCTGAGGAGTAATCTGCCCTGATCACCCTTATCCTGAGGCAAAATGTGCCCTTACCCCATGCCATCCTGAAGAAAAATCTTCCCTCATCACCCCTACCATGAGGCGAAACTTGCCATTATTGCCCCCAACCTGAACAGAAATTTGCTCCAATCCCTATATTAAAAAGGAGAAATCTGTCCTAACCCACGATGAAAATAAATCTGGCCTTACCGCCCCAACCATCCTGAGGAGAATTCTGCCACCATTCCCCCTTCAATTCTAGGGAGAAATCTGCCCGCCCAGTACAAATCTGCCCTTATCCCTACCGTGAGGAGAAACCTGCCCTTATACCAAACTCCTTTTCTAAAGAGAAATCTGCCCCTACACTTACCTCCCCCCCCTGCTGAGGAGAAACCTGCCCTTAATCCTGGAGGTAAAAATTGGCGCCCTACCCCCCCCCATCCTGAGGAGAAATCTGCCCTTCTTAATCCTCGTAGCCCGAGACAAAATGTAGACTTACCCCTCTCCATCCTGAGGAGAAACCTGCCCTTATCCCCCCTATCCTTAGGAGGAATCTGCTCTTCAAATGCCCCCCCCCCCAATCCTGAGGAGGAGTCTACTCTTATCAAATCTGCCCTTACCCTCCTATCCTGAGAAGAAACCTGCCCTCATCCTAAGGAAGATATCTTCCCAGGCCCCCCATCTCCCATACAATTGTGTCCTGGGAAAGAATACAATGTCGAACAGGAAGAAGAAGGTTAGGGTTATCACACACAATCCCGGCATCTCCTGATCAGACAAATTCCAGAAGTTGGCATTATGAACCTCTCTGTGTCCCCATTAGACGGAGGAGACAACCTGAACACCCAGCTCACTGGCCCCTAATGGACAGAGGAGACAATGCGAGCACTCTATTTACTGGCCCTTATTGGACAACCACCGGCTCCATTTCAGAGTAGAAAACTCAAACACTCAGCCAACTAGCCCCATTTCGAGAGAGCAGACAACACCAAACACCTAGCCCACTGGCCCCCATTGGACAGAGGAGACAATACACCACTGACCATGAGAAGGAACTCATGAGGGCTGAAATATGGGACATCTTACAGCATGGGTGCTTAACCTGTGGCCCTTCAGTTGTTGCAAAACTACAAGTCCCATCATGCTTGTAACGGTCAGCCTTGCAATGCCTCATGGGACTTGTAGTTCCGTAACAGCTGGAGGGCCACAGGTTGAGCACTCATGTCTTCCAGAATCTGTCACCCTGACTTCATTATGTACAGAATTCCTGAACCCACAAGCAGGTAAGAAGGTCTGATTCCGGCAGCTGGATAAAGTCATGAAGAAAGCCGGGACTGACCGGGAAAACCTGCAGAAGGGGAAATATGGCGGCTGCCACTGATGACTTCCGAAAGATTGGATTTCTGTACTCGCCATAAAATCCTCTTCTCTATGGTTCACAGCATCATTTCATGGTTTATGCTGCCACCTTCAGGAGCCAAACGCAACTAAAAGCAGCCCTCTGGTGGTGGCCAAACCTCCTATCTGCAATACAGGATTCAGTTAGCAGCCAGCACGACACCAAGACCAAAGAGCCAATAACAAGCCTGGGTGGGGGCCGTGTCCTCCAATGACCTCAGAGAAAAGGATCCTCCATCATTCATTGAAGGACGCAGCTTTACTTCTTCACAGGTGGGGCGTTCCAAAGCTGTGCCAGAAAGACTACTAAAAAGGCCCCCCCCCCCCAAGCAGAATAACTGATTGCTGTATTACAGACGGGGGGTGTGCCCTTAGTGTAAGTTGTACCTAGTGTCCCGCTCCTGTAGGTGGCGACATAAAACAGTGAAGCCGTGTCCTTCAATGAATGCCATTTGCCTGGCAGACACACTAATCCAGATACTTCAATACTTTACACCACCTAACCCAAGAACGCACAGCGGCCAGGCAACCAGCATTTGCAGAAGGCTGCGAGCCGCTGTATGTGGATAAATGAGCCATGGCGGGGTGGAATACGGAGAGAGGAGGTTTATTGATGTCCTGGGTACAGAGGTTTTCCCCTCCCCGGCCCTGGAACCTGTAAAAAGGAATGGTCATAGGGGAACACAGTGCTGAAAATCACATTATACCATAAAAATGTACAAAAGCCCCGGGGGGAAGGGCACTGGAGGAGAGGGGGGTTGAATATATAAATATGTACAGAGTAGACCAGGCCAGTCCTATCTGCAGTCTCTGTCCTTATAAAGGTCCCTGCGGTGAGGGGACCCCGGCCGCGACGTAGATATAAGGGGAGGTGGAGCACTTAGCAGATTAATGGGTGGAGTTTTGCTCAGCAGCCCAGTTCCATGATGATGATGATGATGATGGTACAGCTGGCCCAGCATGGCCTGCGTGGCGGGCTGCATGGTGACGTGGGTGGGAAGGCCATAAAGACGAGCTCGTTCAAAGTCTTCCCGCAGTATGTGAGCTCGTTCCTCTCGCTGTTCATACAGACGCTGAGGAGCCGAGGAGGGCAGGCGGAGAGGAGGAGGGTCCGCTCTACGGTACACATCTCTCCAGGCTTCCAGTGCATTGGGGTACTGCTCCCCCAGAAATGATCCTCGCAGCCTTTCAAAAGGGGGTGACGGATGGGCCAAGTGAAGTCCCGACAGAGGCGAGCGTCTCACCTCGAAGCCCAGCAGCTCCGGTTCCTCCTTCACTTTCACTTTGGAAGGATGGTCTGGTGTCAGTCGAGGTTTCGTCTCCGAGCTGCTCCCGGGTCTCACCGCGACGTAAGGGGAGGGATTACGGCTGGGGCCTCGGTCCTCAGCACCCGGGCGGGGAGTTTGTGTCAGAGGGGACATCCGTGGAGGAAAACGAGAGTATAGTAAATCCCTGTGTTGGCAAAAACAAGAAGATTAAGTATGTGAATCCGTCTTACCATAGACCTACAAACCAACCAGAGACTTCACCTACCGGTCCTTCTCGTCCTTCATATGGACTGTGTGCGGATCCAGGTCCCCAACTTTGCCACAGATCTGAGCGGGTGCCACAGGGAAGGAAGGTGGAGTGCGGTGCAATCGATTCCAAGGATCATGTGGATTGGGGAAGTTATGAACCATAGAGGCTTCCTTCTGACTGAACACAGAGGAAGGATCTAGAAGGAAAATTTGGGGGTGATTATGTATCTCAGGAAATGCAAATCATCGTAAGCAAGGTGTGGAAGAGCAGAGCCGATCATAGTCATACACAGGGTGGACTACACCTTAAACATACCTTACTGTGCTACCTATTCTACCCAACCCCTGGAGCCTACAAAGCATACCTACTCCACCAAACTCCTGGAGCCTTCAAAACATGCCCACTACCTAACTCCACCCAACCCCTGGAGCCTTCAAAACATGCCCACTACCTACTCCACCCAACCCCTGGAGCCTACAAAACATACCCACTACCTACTCCACCCAACTCCTGGAGCCTACAAAACATACCCACTACCTACTCCACCCAACTCCTGGAGCCTTCAAAACATGCCCACTACCTACTCCACCCAACCCCTGGAGCCTTCAAAACATACCCACTACCTACTCCACCCAACTCCTGGAGCCTTCAAAACATACCCACTACTTACTCCACCCAACCCCTGGAGCCTACAAAACATACCCACTACCTACTCCACCCAACCCCTGGAGCCTACAAAACATACCCACTACCTACTCCACCCAACTCCTGGAGCCTTCAAAACATGCCCACTACCTACTCCACCCAACTCCTGGAGCCTTCAAAACATACCCACTACCTACTCCACCCAACCCCTGGAGCCTACAAAACATACCCACTACCTACTCCACCCAACTCCTGGAGCCTTCAAAACATGCCCACTACCTACTCCACCCAACTCCTGGAGCCTTCAAAACATACCCACTACCTACTCCACCCAACCCCTGGAGCCTTCAAAACATGCCCACTACCTACTCCACCCAACCCCTGGAGCCTTCAAAACATGCCCACTACCTACTCCACCCAACTCCTGGAGCCTTCAAAACATACCTACACCACCCAACCCCTGGAGCCTACAAAGCATACCTACTCCACCAAACTCCTGGAGCCTTCAAAACATACCCACTACCTACTCCACCCAACCCCTGGAGCCTACAAAACATACCCACTACCTACTCCACCCAACCCCTGGAGCCTACAAAACATACCCACTACCTACTCCACCCAACGCCTGGAGCCTTCAAAACATGCCCACTACCTACTCCACCCAACGCCTGGAGCCTTCAAAACATACCCACTACCTACTCCACCCAACCCCTGGAGCCTACAAAACATACCCACTACCTACTCCACCCAACTCCTGGAGCCTTCAAAACATGCCCACTACCTACTCCACCCAACTCCTGGAGCCTTCAAAACATACCCACTACCTACTCCACCCAACTCCTGGAGCCTACAAAACATACCCACTACCTACTCCACCCAACCCCTGGAGCCTACAAAACATGCCCACTACCTACTCCACCCAACCCCTGGAGCCTTCAAAACATGCCCACTACCTACTCCACCCAACCCCTGGAGCCTTCAAAACATGCCCACTACCTACTCCACCCAACTCCTGGAGCCTTCAAAACATACCTACACCACCCAACCCCTGGAGCCTACAAAACATGCCCACTACCTACTCCACCCAACTCCTGGAGCCTTCAAAACATACCTACACCACCCAACCCCTGGAGCCTACAAAACATACCGACTACCTACTCCACCCAACCCCTGGAGCCTTCAAAACATGCCCACTACCTACTCCACCCAACTCCTGGAGCCTTCAAAACATACCTACACCACCCAACCCCTGGAGCCTACAAAACATACCCACTACCTACTCCACCCAACCCCTGGAGCCTTCAAAACATACCGACTACCTACTCCACCCAACTCCTGGAGCCTTCAAAACATACCCACTACCTACTCCACCCAACCCCTGGAGCCTTCAAAACATACCGACTACCTACTCCACCCAACCCCTGGAGCCTTCAAAACATGCCCACTACCTACTCCACCCAACTCCTGGAGCCTTCAAAACATACCTACACCACCCAACCCCTGGAGCCTTCAAAACATACCGACTACCTACTCCACCCAACCCCTGGAGCCTACAAAACATACCCACTACCTACTCCACCCAACCCCTGGAGCCTTCAAAACATGCCCACTACCTACTCCACCCAACCCCTGGAGCCTTCAAAACATGCCCACTACCTACTCCACCCAACTCCTGGAGCCTTCAAAACATACCTACACCACCCAACCCCTGGAGCCTTCAAAACATGCCCACTACCTACTCCACCCAACTCCTGGAGCCTTCAAAACATACCTACTCCACCCAACCCCTGGAGCCTTCAAAACATGCCCACTACCTACTCCACCCAACTCCTGGAGCCTTCAAAACATACCCACTACCTACTCCACCCAACCCCTGGAGCCTTCAAAACATACCCACTACCTACACCACCCAACTCCTGGAGCCTACAAAACATACCCACTACCTACTCCACCCAACCCCTGGAGCCTTCAAAACATACCGACTACCTACTCCACCCAACCCCTGGAGCCTACAAAACATACCCACTACCTACTCCACCCAACTCCTGGAGCCTTCAAAACATACCCACTACCTACTCCACCCAACTCCTGGAGCCTTCAAAACATGCCCACTACCTACTCCACCCAACCCCTGGAGCCTTCAAAACATACTGACTACCTACTCCACCCAACCCCTGGAGCCTTCAAAACATACCGACTACCTACTCCACCCAACTCCTGGAGCCTTCAAAACATACCGACTACCTACTCCACCCAACCCCTGGAGCCTTCAAAACATACCGACTACCTACTCCACCCAACCCCTGGAGCCTTCAAAACATACCCACTACCTACTCCACCCAACCCCTGGGGCCTTCAAAACATGCCCACTACCTACTCCACCCAACTCCTGGAGCCTTCAAAACATACCGACTACCTACTCCACCCAACCCCTGGAGCCTTCAAAACATACCCACTACCTACTCCACCCAACCCCTGGAGCCTTCAAAACATACCCACTACCTACTCCACCCAACCCCTGGAGCCTTCAAAACATACCCACTACCTACTCCACCCAACCCCTGGGGCCTTCAAAACATGCCCACTACCTACTCCACCCAACTCCTGGAGCCTTCAAAACATACCTACACCACCCAACCCCTGGAGCCTACAAAACATACCGACTACCTACTCCACCCAACCCCTGGAGCCTTCAAAACATGCCCACTACCTACTCCACCCAACTCCTGGAGCCTTCAAAACATACCTACACCACCCAACCCCTGGAGCCTACAAAACATACCCACTACCTACTCCACCCAACCCCTGGAGCCTTCAAAACATACCGACTACCTACTCCACCCAACTCCTGGAGCCTTCAAAACATACCTACACCACCCAACCCCTGGAGCCTTCAAAACATACCGACTACCTACTCCACCCAACTCCTGGAGCCTTCAAAACATACCCACTACCTACTCCACCCAACCCCTGGAGCCTTCAAAACATACCGACTACCTACTCCACCCAACCCCTGGAGCCTTCAAAACATGCCCACTACCTACTCCACCCAACTCCTGGAGCCTTCAAAACATACCTACACCACCCAACCCCTGGAGCCTTCAAAACATACCGACTACCTACTCCACCCAACCCCTGGAGCCTACAAAACATACCCACTACCTACTCCACCCAACCCCTGGAGCCTTCAAAACATGCCCACTACCTACTCCACCCAACCCCTGGAGCCTTCAAAACATGCCCACTACCTACTCCACCCAACTCCTGGAGCCTTCAAAACATACCTACACCACCCAACCCCTGGAGCCTTCAAAACATGCCCACTACCTACTCCACCCAACTCCTGGAGCCTTCAAAACATACCTACTCCACCCAACCCCTGGAGCCTTCAAAACATGCCCACTACCTACTCCACCCAACTCCTGGAGCCTTCAAAACATACCCACTACCTACTCCACCCAACCCCTGGAGCCTTCAAAACATACCCACTACCTACACCACCCAACTCCTGGAGCCTACAAAACATACCCACTACCTACTCCACCCAACCCCTGGAGCCTTCAAAACATACCGACTACCTACTCCACCCAACCCCTGGAGCCTACAAAACATACCCACTACCTACTCCACCCAACTCCTGGAGCCTTCAAAACATACCCACTACCTACTCCACCCAACTCCTGGAGCCTTCAAAACATGCCCACTACCTACTCCACCCAACCCCTGGAGCCTTCAAGACATACTGACTACCTACTCCACCCAACCCCTGGAGCCTTCAAAACATACCGACTACCTACTCCACCCAACTCCTGGAGCCTTCAAAACATACCGACTACCTACTCCACCCAACCCCTGGAGCCTTCAAAACATACCGACTACCTACTCCACCCAACCCCTGGAGCCTTCAAAACATACCCACTACCTACTCCACCCAACCCCTGGGGCCTTCAAAACATGCCCACTACCTACTCCACCCAACTCCTGGAGCCTTCAAAACATACCGACTACCTACTCCACCCAACCCCTGGAGCCTTCAAAACATACCCACTACCTACTCCACCCAACCCCTGGAGCCTTCAAAACATACCCACTACCTACTCCACCCAACCCCTGGAGCCTTCAAAACATACCCACTACCTACTCCACCCAACCCCTGGGGCCTTCAAAACATGCCCACTACCTACTCCACCCAACTCCTGGAGCCTTCAAAACATACCGACTACCTACTCCACCCAACTCCTGGAGCCTTCAAAACATACCCACTACCTACTCCACCCAACTCCTGGAGCCTTCAAAACATACCCACTACCTACTCCACCCAACCCCTGGAGCCTACAAAACATACCCACTACCTACTCCACCCAACTCCTGGAGCCTTCAAAACATGCCCACTACCTACTTCACCCAACCCCTGGAGCCTACAAAACATACCCACTACCTACTCCACCCAACCCCTGGAGCCTACAAAACATACCCACTACCTACTCCACCCAACCCCTGGAGCCTTCAAAACATACCTACACCACCCAACCCCTGGAGCCTACAAAACATACCGACTACCTACTCCACCCAACTCCTGGAGCCTTCAAAACATACCCACTACCTACTCCACCCAACTCCTGGAGCCTTCAAAACATACTCACTACCTACTCCACCCAACCCCTGGAGCCTTCAAAACATACCGACTACCTACTCCACCCAACTCCTGGAGCCTTCAAAACATACCGACTACCTACTCCACCCAACTCCTGGAGCCTTCAAAACATACTCACTACCTACTCCACCCAACTCCTGGAGCCTTCAAAACATACTCACTACCTACTCCACCCAACCCCTGGAGCCTTCAAAACATACTACCTACTCCACCCAACCCCTGGAGCCTACAAAACATACCCACTACCTACTCCACCCAACTCCTGGAGCCTTCAAAACATACCCACTACCTACTCCACCCAACTCCTGGAGCCTTCAAAACATACTCACTACCTACACCACCCAACCCCTGGAGCCTTCAAAACATGCCCACTACCTACTCCACCCAACTCCTGGAGCCTTCAAAACATACTCACTACCTACTCCACCCAACCCCTGGAGCCTTCAAAACATGCCCACTACCTACTCCACCCAACTCCTGGAGCCTTCAAAACATACCCACTACCTACTCCACCCAACCCCTGGAGCCTACAAAACATACCCACTACCTACTCCACCCAACCCCTGGAGCCTTCAAAACATACCCACTACCTACTCCACCCAACCCCTGGAGCCTTCAAAACATACCCACTACCTACTCCACCCAACCCCTGGAGCCTACAAAACATACCCACTACCTACTCCACCCAACTCCTGGAGCCTTCAAAACATACCGACTACCTACTCCACCCAACTCCTGGAGCCTTCAAAACATACCGACTACCTACTCCACCCAACTCCTGGAGCCTTCAAAACATACTCACTACCTACTCCACCCAACCCCTGGAGCCTTCAAAACATACTCACTACCTACTCCACCCAACTCCTGGAGCCTTCAAAACATGCCCACTACCTACTCCACCCAACTCCTGGAGCCTACAAAACATACCGACTACCTACTCCACCCAACCCCTGGAGCCTTCAAAACATACCCACTACCTACTCCACCCAACCCCTGGAGCCTTCAAAACATACCCACTACCTACTCCACCCAACTCCTGGAGCCTTCAAAACATACCCACTACCTACTCCACCCAACCCCTGGAGCCTTCAAAACATGCCCACTACCTACTCCACCCAACCCCTGGAGCCTACAAAACATGCCCACTACCTACTCCACCCAACTCCTGGAGCCTACAAAGCATACCCACTACCTACTCCACCCAACTCCTGGAGCCTTCAAAACATACCCACTACCTACTCCACCCAACCCCTGGAGCCTACAAAGCATACCCACTACCTACTCCACCCAACCCCTGGAGCCTACAAAACATACCCACTACCTACTCCACCCAACCCCTGGAGCCTTCAAAACATACCCACTACCTACTCCACCCAACCCCTGGAGCCTACAAAACATGCCCACTACCTACTCCACCCAACTCCTGGAGCCTACAAAACATACCCACTACCTACTCCACCCAACCCCTGGAGCCTTCAAAACATACCCACTACCTACTCCACCCAACCCCTGGAGCCTACAAAACATGCCCACTACCTACTCCACCCAACCCCTGGAGCCTTCAAAACATGCCCACTACCTACTCCACCCAACCCCTGGAGCCTTCAAAACATACCCACTACCTACTCCACCCAACTCCTGGAGCCTTCAAAACATACCGACTACCTACTCCACCCAACTCCTGGAGCCTTCAAAACATACTCACTACCTACTCCACCCAACCCCTGGAGCCTTCAAAACATACTCACTACCTACTCCACCCAACTCCTGGAGCCTTCAAAACATGCCCACTACCTACTCCACCCAACTCCTGGAGCCTACAAAACATACCGACTACCTACTCCACCCAACCCCTGGAGCCTTCAAAACATACCCACTACCTACTCCACCCAACCCCTGGAGCCTACAAAACATGCCCACTACCTACTCCACCCAACCCCTGGAGCCTTCAAAACATACCCACTACCTACTCCACCCAACCCCTAGAGCCTTCAAAACATACCCACTACCTACTCCACCCAACCCCTGGAGCCTTCAAAACATGCCCACTACCTACTCCACCCAACCCCTGGAGCCTACAAAACATACCTACACCACCCAACCCCTGGAGCCTACAAAACATGCCCACTACCTACTCCACCCAACCCCTGGAGCCTTCAAAACATACCCACTACCTACTCCACCCAACCCCTGGAGCCTACAAAACATGCCCACTACCTACTCCACCCAACCCCTGGAGCCTTCAAAACATACCCACTACCTACTCCACCCAACCCCTGGAGCCTACAAAACATGCCCACTACCTACTCCACCCAACACCTGGAGCCTTCAAAACATACCGACTACCTACTCCACCCAACTCCTGGAGCCTTCAAAACATACCCACTACCTACTCCACCCAACCCCTGGAGCCTTCAAAACATGCCCACTACCTACTCCACCCAACCCCTGGAGCCTTCAAAACATACCCACTACCTACTCCACCCAACCCCTGGAGCCTACAAAACATGCCCACTACCTACTCCACCCAACCCCTGGAGCCTTCAAAACATGCCCACTACCTACTCCACCCAACCCCTGGAGCCTTCAAAACATACCCACTACCTACTCCACCCAACCCCTGGAGCCTTCAAAACATGCCCACTACCTACTCCACCCAACCCCTGGAGCCTACAAAACATACCTACACCACCCAACCCCTGGAGCCTACAAAACATGCCCACTACCTACTCCACCCAACCCCTGGAGCCTTCAAAACATACCCACTACCTACTCCACCCAACTCCTGGAGCCTTCAAAACATACCCTCTCCATAATACTTCACTGGTTCCCCTATCCATCACGTTCACCCCCACCCAGTAATCATGCCTCTTTCCTCATTACATTGTTCTTCGAACCCTACATTTGTTTGTTCTTTGAGCTCTAATAAAGAAAACCCTTCTATTATTTGTACACAACGTAGCGAGTAGTCTGAACAATGTACAGTCCATATGGGAAATGTGTACACTGTCAGACCCCCCCCCCTTTTTTTTGTTTCAATATTTTTATCAAGGAATTTTATTTTACGATAAACTAGTAATAAAGCCAAATATATAAGTACAGATACAGTATGATACAAGTACATCTATAATAATGATAGTCATAGTGGTGGTAGGCATATCAGAGTATCCGAACATAAAAGGTCCCTGAGGGTCGAGCCTAATGGGTGTTGGGATGAGACATATAACCTATGACAAGGCTTGACAAATTTGCTTGGAATCTAGGAGCCAGCTAAAAAAGTTAGGAGCCAGGAACGCGCCCCGTCCCGCCGAGCTCGCGCGCAGAAGCGAACGCATACGTGAGTAGCGCCCGCATATGAAAGTGGTGTTCAAACCGCACGTGAGGTATCGCCGCGATCGGTAGATCGAGAGCAATAATTCTAGCCCTAGACCTCCTCTGTAACTCAAAAGATGCAACCTGTAGAATTTTTTAAACGTCGCCTATGGAGATTTGAAGGGTTAAAGTTTGTCGCCATTCCACGAGAGGACGCAATTTTGAAGCGTGACATGTTGGGTATCAATTTACTCGGCGTAACATTTTTCTTTCACAATATTAAAAAAAATTGGGCTAACTTTACTGTTGTCTTATTTTTTTATTAAAAAAAAAGTGTATTTTTTCCCAAAAAAGTGCGCTTGTAAGACCGCTGCGCAAATACGGTGTGACAGAAAGTATTGCAACGACCGCCATTTTATTCTCTAGGGTGTTAGAATAAAAAATATATAATGTTTGGGGGGTTCTAATTAGAGGGAAGGAGATGGGGCAGTGAAAACAGACAGGGGGAAGCTCCATTAGCATTGCTGGTTGTCTTGTCATACCAACGGCCACCACAAGATGGCGCTAGATCACAGAAGGAAGCATAGGCCTGCAGAAGGCCGTGGCCTCAATTACCGGCGATCCCGCGGCGCGGAGGGGGGGGGGCACGGAGCGACAGGATTCCCCAGCTGTGCTGCCCCAGGTCGCTAATTCTAGTCGCAATGGCGACCTGGCGCCCGGGGTTTGTCGAGCCCTGACCTATGAGATACTCTAGAAAGGAGTTAGGTGGAGGCCGCTCTAGCCACCCATATTGGGAGCGTACTGTGAATGAGTGGAGGGGATTGTAGCTGGGTTTAATCAAGTAAATTTACCGCCGTTCCGGGGAGTGCATTTGATGTACATGCATACTAGCTCATTATGCCTTTGTCTTGCAGGGTTTTTTTTTTATTAGGGTTTACAACCACTTTAAAGTATGAAAGCGGCACAAGCCCCACATTATGTTACCAGACCTATTCAAACCGAGAGAAGACCCAACGTGGAGAACTCCCAGCAATCCACACAAGACAATCCCAACTGGTCTACTTACTGTAAGTGGGGTTTCCTAGACCACCAAAAGCACCATTTGTCAGGGATGCCAGGGGAGAGAATCCAGGAGCCCGAATGAAGGATTCTGAGGGGAAGATGGAAGAAAAGGGGTTAGTCCACCCAAAAATGATACTTCATTGTTCAGTAATGTTCCATAGGTAACCTACCCAACAAATTCCTCAGACCTCTGCATGGGAAGGTTTCTATCCTTTCTTTTTTTTCCACATACCTGGATTATTTTTATTATCTTTTGTATTTAATGTTTTTTGAATTTCATGGTGTGTTTTGATTATGTATATGTGTATGGACGTGTGTGCACACATGTACATATTATCACTATAGGGTGTGTGAATAACAGTGGCATACACATGGATCACCCAATATGCATTGCAGCCGATTCCCTTTTTCGGATAATTGCCTGCAGTCAATTAAGACAATTAATGGGTGGAGCCAGTGATCCTCAGAGCTACTATTTATTTCAAAGTTTCATGTCTGTAATGTAATTATGACTAAGGCCTTATAGGCTGAAACGCGTCAACTGTTCTCATTTGCGTTTGTTCGCTGTGGCTTGTTAATAAAAGAGCAACGACCGGAGTGCGGATCATCGTTTCCTCATTACTCTACTCAGCCAGCGACTGTGGATGGAGCACCCGGGAGCTCTGCTTTCTATGTGATGTATGGGTAGTAGCATGGACTTTGTTTATATAATGTTTCTATCCTCCCTGCTGATATTATGAGCTGGAAGATAGGCGGGCACCCGATCTTTCCAGAGGACATAAACCAGGACACTATTGTGCCCAGCAGGCTCCACCTAGAACCCGGATCACCTTTCTGTAGGCCATGGGTGCTCATACTGTGGAGAAGCTGTCCAATGGAGGTTATAGACACTCCAGACATCAGACGGCTCCATTCACTGAGCGAGACAGTGGAGAACATCAAAACTGGAATACTCACCAACAGGCCCGGAGTGAGGAAGGAACTGGGCAGCGGAGGAAGCGACCTGAAACTGACCAGGGGTATGAGATACAGCACCTGAGAAAACAAAAATCACCCTGAGAAGACAAATACAACCCCCCCCCCCCGGCCAGGACCTGGGGCTAACAAACACCTATAGAGACCTACAGGATGGCAGACAGCCAGAGGAGGAAAAGTACAAAGACTTCCTACGGACATGCAAGACGACTAAAGAGAAGAAAGAAAGATTTGTAGAAAGGAGATCCAGACTGGAAACATCTAACAAAGGACTACCACCACATAGAAATCATGCAACAGAAGCATGCAATCCTTTACCAGTCATGAGGGTGGGGGGCCGAGACAGCTCGTGTGGGGAGGGGAGAGAGCCGAGTCCTGCACTCAGGCAAAGGAGGTCACTACGGTATTCAGGCTTATGTTGAGCCCCTTGTGCAAGCTGTGAGATAGAGGAGACCCATGTGAGACACAAAGACCAAACCCATGTGAGATCAGGAGGTGCTCAGGGGAGGAGGATAGAGTTACCCAGGGAAGAGGAGAGAAGAGATCAAAGAGGGGGGAGGTAAGGAATTTAGAGGAAGAGGGGAGGCTAGAGAGGAGGAGAGGAGGCTAGAGAAGAGAACAAGGAGAGGGGAGGAGGCTAGAGAACAGGAGAAAGAAAGCTATAGAAGAAGAGGGGGGCCAGAGAAGAGGAGAGGCCAGAGAAGAGGAGAGGTGGCTAAAGAGAACAAGGAGAGGGGAGGTAAGGAACAAAGAAGGCTAGAGAACAGGAGAAAGAAGGCTATAGAAGAAGAGGCGGGCCAGAGAAGAGGGGAGGCCAGAGAAGAGGCGAGGCCAGAGAAGAGGAGAGGTGGCTAAAGAGAACAAGGAGAGGGGAGGTAAGGAACAAAAGGAGGCTAGAGAACAGGAGAAAGAAGGCTATAGAAGAGGGGAGGCCAGTGAAGAAATAAGACCATAGAACAGGAGAGGGGAAGCGAGAGAAGAGAGGAGGCTATAGAAAAGGGAAGGCCAGAGGAGAGGAGGCTAAAGAAGAGAACAAAGAGAGGGGAGGTAGGAACAAAGAGGAAGGGAGGAGGCTACAGAACAGGAGAAAGAAAGCTATAGAAGAGGGGAGGCCAGAGAAGAAATAAGGCCAGACAACAGGAGAGGGGAAGCCAGAAAAGAGAGGAGGCTATAGAAGAGGGGAGGCCAGAGAAGAGGGGAATCGGAGTCTGCAGACAATGAGGACAGCATTACACCGCAGAGTCATGAAATGGTCGATTAGAAGGGTAAATAAACTTGCTTTTGTGATGAGATTGACATTCCAGTGATTTCTCCAACACTCAGCGTTCAAGTCCAACTAGTTAATAAATAATTGTGGTAAAGCAAGGAAACTCCTTTACAGTGATATCACAGAACTTACCTGGGGGCCACCCTGTCCCACATCCGCCATAACCCTGACACCTCCACAGCGCAGGTCCACACCTCGCTGGACTGGTACTACATGTGCATAGAAGGGAGGTCCTATAGTTTCTATCAGTGACTGATGGCCGGTGTGACATGGGAACCCTTTCTACAAAAGGCACCAACCAATCCCTGAAGAGAAGGCTGTGCCATACCGCTGACCGCCATCAATACCTTACATGGCCCAATACCCGAGTGTCCAAGCATTGGACCATCTCACCACATCTAACAAAGGTGCACATGGGGGGGGGGGGGGGTCAGAAATCTACTGCCCACAGCAAGGAGGTTGCTTCAGCCTTCAGAGGTCTGCTTTTTACTTCCATGAGAAATGTGACCCCGCACTCCTCCCTTGTGTGGTGTATCTGGTGTTCAGACATCGGCTCAGCAGAAGCTACTATACAGAGGAGGACAATATGCTGGGAGGAGCTCACACGTACCTTTATTCTCTCCTGATGACGCAGAATCATATACGCCACACGGACATGCATTGCACACCAGCGCCCGGACCTCTGTGACACAAACAAGACAGCATGTAAGACCCCAACAATGTCTACAGAGCCCCCCCCCCCCCCCCCATCACAAGGATTGTGTTTGTTGGCACAGGGCAAGCAGCCTGGACACATTGTGGGGTTGCAGTAACAGACTTACCCGAGGTTTGAACTGTTCCGTTATCTACAAAGGAAACACACAGTAAGAACCTGATTAGTATCTTATTTGTTGCAGGTAATTATATAGCTCCATCAATTTATTCAGCGCTCTCCATATATTGTACATTCACATCAGTCCCCGCCCCCAAGGAGCTTATATTTCCTTTATTTTGTTTTTCCAGATAGTTATAATTGAATTTACGTGATGCCACTTCCACCGCTAAGCATGTTGAAAGCAAATTGCTTCTTAGATTACTCCGATGCTTTCCACACAGATAGAGGTGCCATGAGAGTTTACAGGACCCTGGAGGGCTCTTCATTCCATTCCAATCATCAATGGAGCCTGTCCACCAATCCCTTCCCATCATCAATGGAGCCTGTCCACCAATCCCTTCCCATCATCAATGGAGCCTGTCCACCAATCCCTTCCCATCATCAATGGAGCCTGTCCACCAATCCCTTCCCATCATCAATGGAGCCTGTCCACCAATCCCTTCCCATCATCAATGGAGCCTGTCCACCAATCCCTTCCCATCATCAATGGAGCCTGTCCACCAATCCCTTCCCATCATCAATGGAGCCTGTCCACCAATCCCTTCCCATCATCAATGGAGCCTGTCCACCAATCCCTTCCCATCATCAATGGAGCCTGTCCACCAATCCCTTCCCATCATCAATGGAGCCTGTCCACCAATCCCTTCCCATCATCAATGGAGCCTGTCCACCAATCCCTTCCCATCATCAATGGAGCCTGTCCACCAATCCCTTCCCATCATCAATGGAGCCTGTCCACCAATCCCTTCCCATCATCAATGGAGCCTGTCCACCAATCCCTTCCCATCATCAATGGAGCCTGTCCACCAATCCCTTCCCATCATCAATGGAGCCTGTCCACCAATCCCTTCCCATCATCAATGGAGCCTGTCCACCAATCCCTTCCCATCATCAATGGAGCCTGTCCACCAATCCCTTCCCATCATCAATGGAGCCTGTCCACCAATCCCTTCCCATCATCAATGGAGCCTGTCCACCAATCCCTTCCCATCATCAATGGAGCCTGTCCACCAATCCCTTCCCATCATCAATGGAGCCTGTCCACCAATCCCTTCCCATCATCAATGGAGCCTGTCCACCAATCCCTTCCCATCATCAATGGAGCCTGTCCACCAATCCCTTCCCATCATCAATGGAGCCTGTCCACCAATCCCTTCCCATCATCAATGGAGCCTGTCCACCAATCCCTTCCCATCATCAATGGAGCCTGTCCACCAATCCCTTCCCATCATCAATGGAGCCTGTCCACCAATCCCTTCCCATCATCAATGGAGCCTGTCCACCAATCCCTTCCCATCATCAATGGAGCCTGTCCACCAATCCCTTCCCATCATCAATGGAGCCTGTCCACCAATCCCTTCCCATCATCAATGGAGCCTGTCCACCAATCCCTTCCCATCATCAATGGAGCCTGTCCACCAATCCCTTCCCATCATCAATGGAGCCTGTCCACCAATCCCTTCCCATCATCAATGGAGCCTGTCCACCAATCCCTTCCCATCATCAATGGAGCCTGTCCACCAATCCCTTCCCATCATCAATGGAGCCTGTCCACCAATCCCTTCCCATCATCAATGGAGCCTGTCCACCAATCCCTTCCCATCATCAATGGAGCCTGTCCACCAATCCCTTCCCATCATCAATGGAGCCTGTCCACCAATCCCTTCCCATCATCAATGGAGCCTGTCCACCAATCCCTTCCCATCATCAATGGAGCCTGACCACCAATCCCTTCCCATCATCAATGGAGCCTGACCTCCAATCCCTTCCTATCATCAATGGAGCCTGACCACCAATCCCTTCCCATCATCAATGGAGCCTGACCTCCAATCCCTTCCCATCATCAATGGAGCCTGTCCACCAATCCCTTCCCATCATCAATGGAGCCTGACCTCCAATCCCTTCCCATCATCAATGGAGCCTGTCCACCAATCCCTTCCCATCATCAATGGAGCCTGACCTCCAATCCCTTCCCATCATCAATGGAGCCTGTCCACCAATCCCTTCCCATCATCAATGGAGCCTGACCTCCAATCCCTTCCCATCATCAATGGAGCCTGACCTCCAATCCCTTCCCATCATCAATGGAGCCTGTCCACCAATCCCTTCCCATCATCAATGGAACCTGACCTCCAATCCCTTCCCATCATCAATGGGGTCTGACCACCAATCTTCAAGCTCCTATGGGTATAGAAGTCTCTCAGGAAGAGGCGAGATCTGAGTATTCGTAGCTGAGCACATATACAGAAGTTTACAAAGCTGAATATTTTGGTAATGGTCCCCATGACTCCCCCCTCACACGACGCCCAGAAGACTCACCTGAGGAGCCTTGTGGGTAATGTTTGGAGGCACAGAACATTGTGAGGCCAGCTCAGAACTTGTGCTCTGCAAACAGAAAGTACAGATAAGAGAAAACAGACGAGGAGGCAAAGACAAGTCTGAGATGCCTGTCAAACGCCACTCACCTTGGGCTGAAAAGCCCCCTGTAGAGATCCAAAGGAGACACTGGGAGGTAGAACAGGGGGCAGTGCAGTAATAACAGGAGAGAATGGAGGGAAGAACTGCAGGGAGAAAAAAGAAAGTCAACTTAGTGGGAGGACACAACCAAATCTGAGACTTTCAGGTATGGGATGGGGGGGCAAGACAATGGAAGAAATAGAGGGAGAAGCTGCTTACAGTATTTGGATTCTGCCTGTACAGACTTTCTATTTTACCCGGATATTTCTCAAACTGCAAAGAGAGGGAAAGAGAGGAGGTTAGAAAGAGATCAGCTGAAGGAAGGAAGAGGCCACATAGGAGACATGCATGTTATATATACACATTGCACAGAACACCGGGGACCGCCAGGAGGTGTACAGCGCCCCACATGGGACACACCATGGGGGGGGGGTGAAATCTGAGAGCATGGAAGATTGCACCATCAAGGCTTAGAGAGGGGTCAGAGGAGCGCAGAGACAATGAGTCAGAGGAGCGCAGAGACAAGGAGTAGAGAGAAGTCAGAGGAGCGCAGAGACAAGAGAAAAGGAATAGAGAGGAGTCAGGAGTGTAGAGACGAAGAGTAGAGAGAAATCAGAGGAGTGTACGGAAGAAATGGGGGGTGAAGAGACAAGGTGTACGGAGGAGATGGGGGGTGGTGAAGAGACAAGGTGTACGGAGGAGATGGGGGGGTGGTGAAGAGACAAGGTGTACGGAGGAGATGGGGGGGTGGTGAAGAGACAAGGTGTACGGAGGAGATGGGGGGTGGTGAAGAGACAAGGTGTACGGAGGAGATGGGGGGTGGTGAAGAGACAAGGTGTACGGAGGAGATGGGGGGTGGTGAAGAGACATGGTGTACGGAGGAGATGGGGGGTGGTGAAGAGACAAGGTGTACGGAGGAGATGGGGGGTGGTGAAGAGACAAGGTGTACGGAGGAGATGGGGGGTGGTGAAGAGACAAGGTGTACGGAGGAGATGGGGGGTGGTGAAGAGACAAGGTGTACGGAGGAGATGGGGGGTGGTGAAGAGACAAGGTGTACGGAGGAGATGGGGGGGGGTGAAGAGACAAGGTGTACCGGGGGGTGGTGAAGAGACAAGGTGTACCGGGTGGTGGTGAAGAGACAAGGCGTACGGGGGGGTGAAGAGACAAGGCGTACGGGGGGGGTGAAGAGACAAGGCGTACGGGGGGGGGTGAAGAGACAAGGCGTACGGGGGGGGGGTGAAGAGACAAGGCGTACGGGGGGGGGGTGAAGAGACAAGGCGTACGGGGGGGGTGAAGAGACAAGGCGTACGGGGGGGGGTGAAGAGACAAGGCGTACGGGGGGGTGAAGAGACAAGGCGTACGGGGGGGTGAAGAGACAAGGCGTACGGGGGGGTGAAGAGACAAGGCGTACGGGGGGGTGAAGAGACAAGGCGTACGGGGGGGTGAAGAGACAAGGCGTACGGGGGGGGGGTGAAGAGACAAGGCGTACGGGGGGGGGGGGTGAAGAGACAAGGCGTACGGAGGAGATGGGGGGTGGTGAAGAGACAAGGCGTACAGAGGAGATGGGGGGTGGTGAAGAGACAAGGCGTACAGAGGAGATGGGGGGTGGTGAAGAGACAAGGCGTACGGAGGAGATGGGGGGTGGTGAAGAGACAAGGCGTACGGAGGAGATGGGGGGGGGGGGGGTGAAGAGACAAGGTGTACCAAGGGGTGGTGAAGAGACAAGGTGTACCAAGGGGTGGTGAAGAGACAAGGTGTACCAAGGGGTGGTGAAGAGACAAGGCGTACGGGGGGGTGAAGAGACAAGGCGTACGGGGGGGTGAAGAGACAAGGCGTACGGGGGGGTGAAGAGACAAGGCGTACGGGGGGGTGAAGAGACAAGGCGTACGGGGGGGTGAAGAGACAAGGCGTACGGGGGGGTGAAGAGACAAGGCGTACGGGGGGGTGAAGAGACAAGGCGTACGGGGGGGGGGGTGAAGAGACAAGGCGTACGGGGGGGGGGGTGAAGAGACAAGGCGTACGGGGGGGGGTGAAGAGACAAGGCGTACGGGGGGGGGGTGAAGAGACAAGGCGTACGGGGGGGGGTGAAGAGACAAGGCGTACGGGGGGGGGGGGGGGTGAAGAGACAAGGCGTACGGGGGGGGGGGGGGTGAAGAGACAAGGCGTACGGGGGGGGGGGTGAAGAGACAAGGCGTACGGGGGGGTGAAGAGACAAGGCGTACGGGGGGGTGAAGAGACAAGGCGTACGGGGGGGGGGTGAAGAGACAAGGCGTACGGGGGGGGGTGAAGAGACAAGGCGTACGGGGGGGGTGAAGAGACAAGGCGTACGGGGGGGGGTGAAGAGACAAGGCGTACGGGGGGGGGGGTGAAGAGACAAGGCGTACGGGGGGGGGTGAAGAGACAAGGCGTACGGGGGGGGGGGTGAAGAGACAAGGCGTACGGGGGGGGGGGGGAAGAGACAAGGCGTACGGGGGGGGGGGGGTGAAGAGACAAGGCGTACGGGGGGGTGAAGAGACAAGGCGTACGGGGGGGTGAAGAGACAAGGCGTACGGGGGGGTGAAGAGACAAGGCGTACGGGGGGGTGAAGAGACAAGGCGTACGGAGGAGATGGGGGGTGGTGAAGAGACAAGGTGTACGGAGGAGATGGGGGGGGGTGAAGAGACAAGGTGTACGGAGGAGATGGGGGTGAAGAGACAAGGTGTACCGGGGGGTGGTGAAGAGACAAGGCGTACGGGGGGGTGAAGAGACAAGGCGTACGGAGGAGATGGGGGGTGGTGAAGAGACAAGGTGTACGGAGGAGATGGGGGGGTGGTGAAGAGACAAGGTGTACCGGGGGGTGGTGAAGAGACAAGGCGTACGGGGGGGTGAAGAGACAAGGCGTACGGGGGGGTGAAGAGACAAGGCGTACGGGGGGGTGAAGAGACAAGGCGTACGGGGGGGGGTGAAGAGACAAGGCGTACGGGGGGGTGAAGAGACAAGGTGTACGGAGGAGATGGGGGGTGGTGAAGAGACAAGGTGTACGGAGGAGATGGGGGGTGGTGAAGAGACAAGGCGTACGGGGGGGTGAAGAGACAAGGCGTACGGGGGGGTGAAGAGACAAGGCGTACGGGGGGGTGAAGAGACAAGGCGTACGGGGGGGTGAAGAGACAAGGCGTACGGGGGGGTGAAGAGACAAGGCGTACGGGGGGGTGAAGAGACAAGGCGTACGGGGGGGTGAAGAGACAAGGCGTACGGGGGGGGTGAAGAGACAAGGCGTACGGGGGGGGTGAAGAGACAAGGCGTACGGGGGGGGTGAAGAGACAAGGCGTACGGGGGGGGTGAAGAGACAAGGCGTACGGGGGGGGTGAAGAGACAAGGCGTACGGGGGGGTGAAGAGACAAGGCGTACGGGGGGGTGAAGAGACAAGGCGTACGGGGGGGTGAAGAGACAAGGCGTACGGGGGGGTGAAGAGACAAGGCGTACGGGGGGGTGAAGAGACAAGGCGTACGGGGGGGTGAAGAGACAAGGCGTACGGGGGGGTGAAGAGACAAGGCGTACGGGGGGGTGAAGAGACAAGGCGTACGGGGGGGTGAAGAGACAAGGCGTACGGGGGGGTGAAGAGACAAGGCGTACGGGGGGGTGAAGAGACAAGGTGTACGGGGGGGTGAAGAGACAAGGTGTACGGGGGGGTGAAGAGACAAGGCGTACGGGGGGGTGAAGAGACAAGGTGTACGGGGGGGTGAAGAGACAAGGTGTACGGGGGGGTGAAGAGACAAGGTGTACGGGGGGGGTGAAGAGACAAGGTGTACGGGGGGGGTGAAGAGACAAGGCGTACGGGGGGGTGAAGAGACAAGGCGTACGGGGGGGTGAAGAGACAAGGTGTACGGGGGGGTGAAGAGACAAGGTGTACGGGGGGGTGAAGAGACAAGGCGTACGGGGGGGTGAAGAGACAAGGCGTACGGGGGGGTGAAGAGACAAGGCGTACGGGGGGGTGAAGAGACAAGGTGTACGGGGGGGTGAAGAGACAAGGTGTACGGGGGGGTGAAGAGACAAGGTGTACGGGGGGGTGAAGAGACAAGGTGTACGGGGGGGTGAAGAGACAAGGTGTACGGGGGGGTGAAGAGACAAGGTGTACGGGGGGGTGAAGAGACAAGGTGTACGGGGGGGGTGAAGAGACAAGGTGTACGGGGGGATGTGAAGTGTAAATGGAGAGGTAAAGAACGTGGGCGTGTCCATACGAGGTAATGAGGAAGCAGGGAGGGGTCAGACAGCGGTGGTACCTGAACAGGTAAGAATAGGTAAAGAATTTGGGAATACGGAGAGGCCACAAGCAGCCCGGTGATGGAAGAGGTGACATGGATGGGTTGGACTCACGTTGTGGGGGTAGGGTGTGAAGTGCTGGTGCGTGTGCTGGTGCGTATGCTGATGGTTGTGCTGGTGGAACTGGTACATGGGTCTGACTGCAGCACCAAGCTCAGCTGGGCCCCCTGGAGCCGCCAGGAACCGGGAACTCATCTCTTGTCCAATAAGATTATGTTCTGTAAAAAGAGAGACATCAGGGACGATTGTATATACCAGTATTTGTCCAATAACCCCCCCCACCCCCAACCACAGCTCCAACCCCCACCCCATAATCTACCATGCCACCATCTTTATACACCGTGCCTGGGACAACCTTACACTGAATTGTAAGCCCCACAGTCTAGCTTTAGTTCAGCCCCCCTGGTCTCCACCTACAACGCACGCACATCTACTACTTACCAGCTAGCACAGCCGAAGGTGGGTGGCCAGAGACTTGCAGAAGTGGGGGAGGGGGTGGAAGACCCTGGGAAGGAGTAAACAGGTTCATGTGATTGTGGGAGGGCGGACGCATCATGGAAGGAAGAGTGGGCGGGGCCGTATGAACGGGCAGAGAGATGGAGGGGGTGGGAGTTCTCCGGGACACCGGCGTCGGCACAGATTTCGGAACACTGCTCCTGTGGGAACGGAGAGAAGAGGATTATGTAGAGGTGATACCAGGTGACCGGCACCCTATCTTCTACCTCTGTACACCACTCACCTGCTAGCTCTGGGCTCCACGCTTGTTGTGGGAGGAGTCTCAGCAGGTACTGGCTCTACTTTGAGGGTAACTCTGGGTGGACTGGGTGGTGGGGGGATGGGTGACGGACGTCGAGGAGGCGGGATCATTTCAATCTCAGGTTCTTGGCTCTTTTCACAACTTCTTCCCAAGCCAGAAATCTGGGAAAGGACGGTGAGCTTGGGGCGGCCTCCTGACACCTGCGGAGAGGCTGCGGACATAGAACATCGCATCAGTGAGGAGAAGACCGAGGGCGCCATAGAAAAATAATGCAAGTCCCCCCCCCCCACCCCAATATGGATCCCAAGAAATAAAATAAAGGCATCACCGATGGCACACCAGACCCATAGATCAGAACTCGTACATGTAGTCATAGATATGGTGAAGGACAACGCCAAGTCATCACTCGGAGCCTAGAGGAACAAAAACAGGAAATGTCAACCCAAGAGAGACCACCATCCGTCCAATAAAAGAGGCACTCATCACATCGACCACCTACCTGCTCATCACAGCTGCTTTCTGCATCGCACTGCAACAAATCACAGGAGAGGATATAAGACAACAACCGAGAGAACACACTACAAGAAACATGAGCGGGTCACCCCCCAGCGCACGCGCTCTATGAGCGGGTCACCCCCCAGCGCACGCGCTCTATGAGCGGGTCACCCCCCAGCGCACGCGCTCTATGAGCGGGTCACCCCCGGCGCACGCGCTCTATGAGCGGGTCACCCCCCAGCGCACGCGCTCTATGAGCGGGTCACCCCCGGCGCACGCGCTCTATGAGCGAATCATCTGAATGATGTCCAACAGTGTTATCTGCTGGATTTGGGGCAAAACTCGGTATACTTACAATGTAGCCGGCGTCCAGACAACAGTGCCGACAGTCCTGTAAGAGACAAAGTGTCACTTCTCAGAGATGATGGGGACCATAGAGAAGCTCTACACATGACAGGAATAAATGACTCACCTGACCAGCGGCATGCTCAGGACCAGAATGTCGCACACACTCCTCTGGAGAACCCAACCCAGCGCAGTGCCGCTTCTGTCACAACAAAACAGAGGAGCGCATCAATAAAGGACCAATTGTGTAATCTAAAGTCAACTGACCAATCATGGAACTGCATTTATAGGATGGCCCCCCACACAATGAATCTGAACCGTCCTGTACATACAATACTGTTCATGTCAGAAAAAGTACTGTGTTCTCGTAGCAAATACATGAGGAGCAGATGGACAGGAGACCATGTTCCCATCACAGGTCCCAGTGCAGGGGGCGGGAGGACATTAGGGTGGATTTACTAATGGCAAACAGTCTGTGCAATTTGCAAGTGTAGATGCATGACGTGACAGGAGGGCCCGTGGAACCCAGAATCCCTTGGAAAGGTTGGGTAACCCTTGTTTCAGCTCCCCATGCACCTCTTATGTCTAAGTCACCCTGTGCTTTCCTGGCACAGGGTGACTGAGAAAGTATGTCTTGGATTACTTAAAATGGGACAGTAATATTTCTCCACAATATCTCCCAGGATAGATGTAAAGACTATTCTTGGTTTGTTTGATTCTGAACTCAACATGTTAGTTGAGAGAGCTGATCACATTGGCCTCTGTACAATGTAGGAGACGGGCCGACTCCTGCTATTGTGAGAAGGTGTCCTGTGTGTATTCTTCTGATAATGTATCATCTACTGTGTGAAGCTCGGTGACAACAAGTCTGACCTGTAGTGAAATCCTGATTTATCATAACAATGCCCAGGCTGCTTAAAGGGATTAGTTAATTAGCTCATGTAATCAGAAACATAAATTAACAAGTGTATTGTCAGAGTAATATGAGCAGGAGGGGGGAACCTCCTCTTCTACTGTATATAAGACTTGTATTTTGGTTCTAATAAACAGTCCATGTTCAGCAATCAAACAAGTATCGTCTTGTTTGATGTTGATAGCGGGTGGAATATCTGATATCTATATCCAGACTGATAGGAAGTGGTATATGACGGAAGCACTCAAGCGGAGTGTGGGACGTTCCGTTACATTGGTGGCAAGCAGCGGGACGCTTCCTGCAGTCTGGAACATCCAAACCTCCACCTGGATCCAAGGTCCAGATAGCAGGAGAGGAGAGGTACAGATACCAGCCGCCATGGAAGAGGAATTCAGAAGGAGGTTACAAGAGATGCAGATACAGCACAGAGGACCAGTATCAGAGGAGGTCCTGCTGGGATGGTTTGATTCTATTCGCTGCGAACTCTGGAAGGAAGCGCTAGCCCGTGAGCAGCGACACCAGGGAAAAGTTCTCCCCTCCATCCGGGAAAGGTACTGGTCGCAGTATGGATTGCGGGTGCACAAGGAGCAGACCGCTGAATTAAGCAGGCTGGTCTGAGCAGAGATGCGGCTGGATGAGAGCTACAGAGCCCTTCAGTGGCATGTATCCCAAGCATGTCCCTGGATAGCAGATGACAGCTCAACGGAAGGCTTAAGCTACGGCGGCCTGGGACTGTTGTATGTGCAGCTGACAGGGGACCCTAACTTTGGGAGTGATTTGGAGTGGCGGTTGGATGAAATCATGGATTTCAGAGAAGGGCTACTGAACGTTTCGCTAGTGCACTGGGAACAGGAAGATTTGGAGTTTCTGGCTGTTCAGGAATGGGAGCTGGCTAGACTCTGTTCAGCGCCAGGGCTGGGCTCCCTTTGCCTGGGACTATCAGGAAATACCAGCAGACAGCTCTGAAATTTTCGCTGAAGAGTCGGCAATGTGGCAGAGTAACAGTGTGCTTTGCCAACCTGCCCCCGCAGCTATGGGCAAGGAGGTCTTATGGCGGATCCAGCAAGTGCTGACTGACCTTGATGATCCTGTTTCTGCATGGGATGATCTTGGATGGAGGAATGTGCCTGTCCAGCAGCATGCCAGAGAATCAGCAGTGGAAAATCTGGAGATTGCCATCCCCAAAGCTGAAGTGCTGACAGCAGGGCAGAGTGCTACCAAACTGCCCAGCACCGGCAACAACTGGGGAGTTCCAGGGAGCCGGGGCAGTCGGCTCATCTCTCCAGCTACAGATTACAGAATGTATGGATTTAATGGACTGTTCATCAGAGGATGTTGTAGATTATGCATCACCTGCTCAAGTACTGGCAGCAGGACAGAGTACTGCAGACCCCTGCTCCACACCTGTGGCAGTTTTGGAGGCCAGAGGTGAGAAGGTGATGGTTCCTCTTTCCCAGTAGATTTCAGAGATGCAGGGAGGAGAAGCAGCCATTCCCCCTCCCCAACAAGGGGTTGTGCGCCTGGAGACAATACCAGTGAAAGGGAGTTCCAACAGCAGACAACGCCCCAGAATGATGACACCAACCCATCTGAAGAGCTGGCAACCAGACAGAGGGTCCAAGACCTCTGCCCCACACCTGCGGGAGTTCTAGAGGCCCAGGGTGAGGAGGTGGTAGTCACTCCCGAGCAGCAGATCAGGACCTAAGGAGAGAATGCAATCGGCACCTCACAACTGCAGCTTGATCTGGTTCGGTGGATGGGCCTGCTGTCTCAACTAGCATAAACCCAGCAGAAGCGCTGGCAACCGGGCAGAGTGTTACCAACCTCTGCCCTGCACCGGCAACAACTACAGAGTTCCAGGGAGACGGGGCAGTCGGCCTCCCTCTCCAACATTTAGCCGGAGCAGATGATGAGGGGTTTCCAGCAGAAGGGCTGGCAACAGGGCAGAGTGCTGCTGGCCTCTACCCTCAACTAGCAGAGGACGGATTTCCTATAAAAGTGGATGGGACTTCAGTCTCCACCTGTATACCCCAGGGATGCAGTACAGTCGGCCCAGATGCCCAACAGCATGACGGAGTGAGCCCGGCCACCCTGTTTTCTCTCCTGCGGCTAAAGGGACTCCAGCGGGAAGGACCAGTCTGCACTTCCCCCCCAGCAGCAGGTATGTTCTATGAGAGAGGCAGAGGTTGGCTGGGTAAGTAATGCTCTGTTTGGAACCATTTGTTTGGGGTACAGGCATTAGAGGACTGGAACTATGGACTAACTTCGGAGTCAACCCGTCTGGGGTCTCCTCCTGTGTTAGTCTTCTGCCAAAAAGGGGGGGCTCGTGGAACCCAGAATACCTTGGAAAGGTTGGGATACCCTTGTTTCAGCTCCCCATGCACCTCCTATGTCTAAGTCACCCTGTGCTGCTATCCTGGCACAGGGTAACTGAGAAAATAGGATTTTTATAACAGCTTACCTGTAAAATCCTTTTCTTGGAGTACACCACGGGACACAGAGCTAGTCATTACATAATGGGTTAAGGGTCACCAGCGGTGATTGGACACTGGCACAACCAATGGAAGACAGTTCCCCTCCATATAACCCCTCCCATCAGGGAAGTACCTCAGTTTTGTAGCAAAGCAGTAAGGTTCCCATAAGAAGGGGGGGACCTCTGTGTCCCGTGGTGTACTCCAAGAAAAGGATTTTACAGGTAAGCTGTTATAAAAATCCTATTTTCTTTATCGTACACCACGGGACACAGAGCTAGTCATTACATAATGGGACGTCCCAGAGCAATGCTCATATGAAGGGGGGGAGACACAGATCAAAACAGGCCGCTTGCGGACCAGAAGCCCTATACTGCTGCCTGCAGCACACTTCGCCCAAAGGCGGAATCCTCATGTCCTTTCACATCTATTTGATAGAATTTGGAAAATGTATGGACTGAAGACCAAGTTGCAGCTTTACAGATCTGAGCCATCGAAGCCTGGTGGTGCACTTGCCCATGAAGCACCTATCGCCCTGGTAGAGTGCGCTTTAACAGGAAAAGGAGGAGTCCTGTTCTTTAAACCATAAGCTTGAATGATTACTTGTCTAATCCACCTGGAAATGGTGGATTTTGATACCGCTTGGCCCTTCTTGGGCCCATCTGGTAAAATAAACAAAACATCTGTTTTACGTATCTGAGCGGTTGCTTGCAGATACACCTTTACCGCTCTCACTAGATCTAGAGAGTGTAATAATTTTTCCCCCGCCGTCCGCGGGTTTGGAAAAAAGGAAGGCAGAACAATGTCTTGATTCAAGTGAAAAGCCGACAACACCTTAGGTAGAAAAGCCGGATGGGGTCGTAGTACGATCTTGTCCTTGTGACAAATTAGATAAGGCTCTTTACAAGAAAGAGCTGCTAGCTCTGATACTCTCCTAGCAGAAGCTATAGCAATCAGAAAGGCCAACTTCCTACTCAATATAATTAAAGGAATATGGCGAATAGGTTCAAAAGGTTGCTTTTGCAACACTGACAATACCAAATTCAAATCCCATGGACACAAGGGAGTCCTAACTGGAGGATTTATCCTCAGTACCCCCTGAATGAATGTCCGAACTAGGGAGTGAGATGCCAATGGTCTCTGAAAGAAGACTGATAGAGCCGATATTTGCCCTTTGATGGTGCTAAGGGCTAAATTCATATCCACTCCTAACTGGCAAAAGCAAGAATCCTACTTATTTCATATTTCTGAGGATTCCAACATCTGGATTCACACCAGGAAACGTATGCTCTCCAGACTCTATGATAGATGAGTCTGGAGGCTGGCTTTCTAGCATTAATGAGCGTAGAAAGAGCCGGACCAGAGACCCCTCTCTTTTTAAAAATGTGGGTCTCAGCAGCCAGGCCGTCAACTTTAGCCCTTGTAAGGAAAGGTGGAATACTGGACCCTGTGACAGCAGGTCGTGTCGGAGTGGAAACTTCCAGGGCCTTCCTATCGCCATTTTTATAATCTCGGCGTACCAAGGCCTCCTGGGCCAGTTTGGGGCCACTAGGATTACTGGTATTCCCTCCTCCTTGATCCTGCAAAGCAGTCTTTGTAGAAGAGGGATCGGAGGGAATGCCTAGATCAGTGAGAACTGATTCCATGGAGTTATTAGAGCGTCTGTATTATTAGAGCGTCTGTCCCGTAGGCTAGAGGATCTCTCGTTCTGGACACAAAGTTGTCCAATTTCTTGTTGAACCTGGCAGCTAGCAGGTCTACATCTGGGTTTCCCCATCTCAGACATATGGCCTGAAAGATCTCTGGGTGAAGAGACCACTCTCCTGGTAGCAGCTGCTGACGACTCAGGTAGTCTGCTTGCCAATTTTCTATCCCTGGAATGAAGATTGCAGAAAGGCAAGGTACATGCTCTTCTGCCCATGCCAGGATCCGGTTCACCTCTCTTTGGGCTGCCCGACTGCGGGTGCCTCCTTGGTGATTGATGTAAGCTACTGCAGTAGCATTGTCGGATTGAACCCGAACTGGGTAGCCCTGTAACCTGTATGTCCAGGTTTTGAGGGCTAGATATACCGCCCGGATCTCTAGCACATTGATGGGCAGGATCCCCTGAGTCTTGGCCCAGGTTCCCTGGGTAGAAGCCTCCTCGAATACTGCACCCCAGCCCGATAGGCTGGCATCCGTAGATACCACCTTCCAGGCCACTGGGAGGAAGGACTTTCCCTTCCGTAAATTCTTGGCTTCTAGCCACCAATCGAAGCTGTGGCGTACTTGTGAGGACAGGCGCATGGGTATATCCAGAGCTTGGCTCTTCCTGTTCCAGGAAGCTAAAATATTGCCTTGAAGTAGTCTCGAATGAAACTGGGCGTAAGGGACCGCCTCGAAGGAGGCTACCATCTTTCCCAATAGTCTCATGCAAAGGCGAATAGACGGCCTCTTGTTTGCTTTGACCTTGTGGATCAGGTCTTTCAGAGACTGTATCTTCGGTTCTGGCAGGTATACCCCGTTTTGGGCTGTATCTATGATCATGCCCAGGTACACTATCCTTCTTTGGGCCTGGAGAGAGGATTTTTGTAAATTTATAATCCATCCTAAATGCTCCAGGTATCCTACTGTAGTGTGTACAGCGTGACCCAATCCGTCCTTTGACTGATCTATTACTAGTAGATCGTCCAGATAGGCTGTTACCGCAATGCCCCGTGTTCTTAGGTTTGCTAACAGAGGAGCTAGCACCTTTGTGAATACTATGGGCGCGGTGGCTACACCAAACGGCAGAGCCACAAATTGAAAGTGGCGATCTTCTACCGCAAACCTTAGGAATCTTTGGTGAGCGGGGAGGATGGGTATGTGTAAATGTGCGTCCTTGATATCTATGGGCGCCATGAATTTTCCGCCCTTTAAAGTGGCGGCCACGGATCGGATCGTTTCCATTCGAAAATGGCGATCGTTCAGGAACCGATTTAGGGATTTTAGATCCAGGATGGGTCTGACATCTCCATTTGGCTTTGGAATCACAAAGAGGTTTGAGTAAAAACCTGCACCTCGCTCTTTTTGGGGTACGTCTGTAACTACCCCTTGAGCCATTAAGTGATTCAAACCTTTGAAGAAGGATTCTCTTTTTTGTGGATCCTTGGAGAGTCTTGAACCTCGGAATTGAGAAGGTGGGATCTCTCGAAATTCCAGTTTGTACCCTGAGGATATTGTGGATACTACCCAATTGTCCTGGATTTCTGACCACCAAGTTGCTCAGAACTGACAAAGCCTTCCTCCCACTCGGCCGAGCGGGGGGCGCCCCTTCACTGAGAGGCTTTGGGGGCTTGCTTATTAGCTCTTGCACCCCACGGCTTCTTGTTCTTCTGAGCTTGCCCCTTGGCTTTTGTGGGCGGCTAAAACAGGCCGCCGCCACTGGTTGGAGTCAGATTTCCCGGGAGCTGGGGAGAGAGCGTTTAAAACAAGATCTCTTGTTTTTCTTTCTCTCAGGTAAAAGTCATTTTACCACTTGATCTTCTGTATATATTTTTCTAAATCTTCCCCAAATAGGCGTTCGCCATGGAACGGGAACTTGCCAACAGCTTTTTGCATGGGGTCTCCGCTGACCAATGCTCAAGCCAAAGTACTCTGCGCATCTGTACCAGCTGGAGTGTAAGGCGTGATGCCTGTATGATAGAATCTCTCATGGCATCCACTGTGAAGCATAAGGCTTTAGGCAAATTTTCCCAATTTCTAGCCTGCTCTGAAGGCAGTTCCTTCAGCCCCTGCTTTACCTGTTGGCTGATGACCTGACCCATACCGACTGCTGCTACTGCAGGTTGGGTAATTGAGCCGGCCAAAAGGAAGGAGGATTTCAACTTCCTCTCAGAAGGATCTTTTAAACCCTTGTACATTATCCACCGGACATGTCAGGTTTTTATTTACACAAGAAATAGCCGCAACTACCGCAGGCAGGCTCCATTTCTTTAAAAAAAAAATTCCCCCATAGGATAAAGAATGTTAAACCTTTTTGGAGGTGAGAAACGCTTATCTGGATGTTGCCAGTTTGCGTATATTAGATCCTCTAGTAACGGATGAACCGGGAAGGAGCATGCACCTTGCAGGGATCTTAATGACCCTAGGGAGGAGACAGGTAATTCCGTTACCTCCGCAGAGGTTAACTTAAATGCACTGCTATAGCATTGTACCTGTGACCTTAAAATCTGGCTCCTCATCCTCTGCTGATGTAGCCTCCTCCTCCTCATCCTCCTCCCTCAGGTACTTCTGAAGGGAGGTCCAATACTGGAAGAGACCTGCTTCGCTTATTGTCCCTTTTTAGAGGACTTAGCGATTAAGGTAGCAATTTTTTCCTCCAGATTATTTAGGGCAGCTGATAAAGTGTCCTCAGTGACATATACAGGCCCAGGCTTCACTGGGGAAGCCGCCATACCTGACAGAGGTAATGGCTCATCCTGTACAGGTGCATTTAGCAACACAGGAGAGAAAGGTACCGAGTCAGCACAGCTAGAGCCTCCTCTCAGGCGGTGGTGCTTTCTTATCTCTTTTTGTCCGTATTACTTCCCCTGGAAGGCTTACTGTTTAGACAAAATACAAGGTACCTAAATGCATATACTACCGTGTTTAGTTTAGCAAATACATTAAGTATGCAACTTTTAACACATAACTATGCATAACATGGATGTCTTCTAGGAAGTACCCAATCCAACCACATGGAGTCTTACGTTCCTGTATAGCTGCTGTGTTTCTCTGCCAGGAATAAGAGAACTAACGAGCTTGCTTGCTGCTGCAGTGCTTCTCACACTGACAGTCTTTTAAATTTGGCGCCGTTTCTGTGCCTGCGCGCGCCACGTGCCCGCCTTCGCCCCCCCCCCCCTCCGATAAAGCGCGCTCCCGCGCGCGCGCGGCCCTTAGCGCTATGGCGGTGGCCATAGTGAGAGAGGACTCTCATCAGCCCTTGTTCCCACTTACCTGCATCTGCAGGTGTCTGTGTCGGCCACCGAAAGGAGGATCGGGGTGCCCCAGCAAGCTCAGCAGCGGAGGTGACGAGCAGTGTACTTCGCCGAAGCCGACACTGAACAGAGTGAGGTGAGTATATTCAGCTCTTTACTCCCCCCAGTGGTGGAAAAAAAGAAGACATCCACTTTTTGAAAAAGGTCCCAACCTAGTTATGGACCTTCTAATCTCACCTTATCCACGCCGCAGGTTTTTCTGCTGAAAGATTTCAGACAGATACCAAACTTCACCCTTCACGGTGGGCTATGTGTGCCAACCTTCAGGGATATGGGTTCCTATTTAAAGGATACCTCTCCCCTGGGCCTTGTACAAGACTCTTACCAGGACTTTATAGCGAAATAGCGAAAGTGCTGGATCTTAGAGCCCAGTCCTCCGAAGAGAGACATTACAGGCGACGCCTCATGGATGAGGCCCGGATCCCATCCAGATTCAGCTCATTTGTAGGCGTCTTGGATGGATCCGAAAGCATAGCTCTTTTACCCCCAGAGGGTCTCTTTGGTAGAGCTTTCCTTTAGCACCTCCTAACGCGTCCAACACCTTTCGACACTGGCGAAAAAACTGAGGTACTTCCCTGATGGGAGGGGTTATATGGAGGGGAACTGTCTTCCATTGGTTGTGCCAGTGTCCAATCACCGCTGGTGACCCTTAACCCATTATGTAATGACTAGCTCTGTGTCCCGTGGTGTACGATAAAGAAAATATATCTTGGATTACTTAAAATGGGACAGTAATATTTCTCCACAATATCTCCCAGGATAGATGTAAAGACTATTCTTGGTTTGTTTGATTCTGAACTCAACATGTTAGTTGAGAGAGCTGATCACATTGGCCTCTGTACAATGTAGGAGACGGGCCGACTCCTGCTATTGTGAGAAGGTGTCCTGTGTGTATTCTTATGATAATGTATCATCTACTGTGTGAAGCTCGGTGACAACAAGTCTGACCTGTAGTGAAATCCTGATGGGCACGGAGTCACATCGGCTGCTTTAAGGGATTAGTTAATTAGCTCATGTTAATTAGGTTTCTGGTTACAGGTGTATTGTTAGAGTAATATGAGCAGGAGGGCGGAACCTCCTCCTCTACTGTATATAAGACTTGTATTCTGGTTCCAATAAACAGTCCATGTTGAGCAGCCAAACAAGTATTGTCTTGTTTGTAGTTGTGAGCGGTTGGAATATCTGATATCTATATCCAGACTGGGAGGAAGTGGTATATGACGAAAGCACTCAAGCGGAGTGTGGGACGTTCCGTTACACACGAGATCTTTGTAAATGAGGGAAAGCTCTGCTAATTCCATCATCCAATCACGTGCAAGAAAAATTTATTTTTTTTCCCTTGCATGCGATTGGGTATTCTTTGCCTCATCTTGTTTATTGAGCTCTGGAACAGCTGCACAGCCTATTGGCCTTTAGTAAATCTTCTCACCCCAGATCTCCCCTACAAAGACATCAGAAATGACAGAAATCCTGATTACGGAATAGATACAGACGATCATTTCCTCCACTGGACGGAAAGTTCTGCACACCTCAATATGGGTCTTTAGAATAAAGGGGCACCCCAAGTTACCTGTCCATTGAAGGGGCGCTCCTCACGCGGGTTCTCACTCACTCCAGGATCTTCTGAACTGCCTCCGTCACTTCGCTTTCTCTTCCCTGGGGGGCGCTTCTTGTATGGCTCCTCCAGGTGTGTCGGCTCCACAGAGACATCTTTCTGCAGAAAGAGGAGACAGAGAATTTCACACTAGGAATGCAGATGCTGCACGGCTCCCTTATACTGAGACCTCCTGAGAGGGGGAGAGCAGAACATGTGATGACCCCAATGGTCACCAGACATGGATGTTCTGAGGGAGGGGCTTGTAACAGGAGGGCGAGCAGAACATGCAATGACCCCGATGGTCACCAGACATGGATGTTCTGAGGGAGGGGCTTGTAACAGGAGGGCGAGCAGAACATGCGATGACCCCGATGGTCACCAGACATGGATATTCTGAGGGGAGGGGCTGGTAATAGGAGGGCGAGCAGAACATGCAATGACCCCGATGGTCACCAGACATGGATATTCTGAGGGGAGGGGATGGTAATAGGAGGGCGAGCAGAACATGCGATGACCCCGATATGGATGTTCTGAGGGAGGGGCTGGTAATAGGAGGGCGAGCAGAACATGTGATGACCCTGATGGTCACCAGACATTGATGTTCTGAGGGGAGGGGCTGGTAATAGGAGGGCGACCAGAACATGCGATGACCCAGATGGTCACCAGACATGGATGTTCTGAGGGGAGGGGCTGGTAATAGGAGGGCGAGCAGAACATGCGATGACCCCGATGGTCACCAGACATGGATGTTCTGAGGGGAGGGGCTTGTAACAGGAGGGCGAGCAGAACATGCGATGACCCCGATGGTCACCAGACATGGATATTCTGAGGGGAGGGGATGGTAATAGGAGGGCGACCAGAACATGCGATGACCCCGATGGTCACCAGACATGGATGTTCTGAGGGAGGGGCTGGCAACAGGAGGGCGAGCAGAACATGCGATGACCCTGATGGTCACCAGACATTGATGTTCTGAGGGGAGGGGCTGGTAATAGGAGGGCGAGCAGAACATGTGATGACCCCGATGGTCACCAGACACGGATGTTCTGAGGGGAGGGGCTGGCAACAGGAGGGCGAGCAGAACATGTGATGACCCCGATGGTCACCAGACATGGATGTTCTGAGGGGAGGGGCTGGTAATAGGAGGGCGAGCAGAACATGCGATGACCCCGATGGTCACCAGACATGGATATTCTGAGGGGAGGGGATGGTAATAGGAGGGCGAGCAGAACATGTGATGACCCCGATGGTCACCAGACATGGATATTCTGAGGGGAGGGGATGGTAACAGGAGGGCGAGCAGAACATGCGATGACCCTGATGGTCACCAGACATGGATATTCTGAGGGGAGGGGCTGGTAACAGGAGGGCGAGCAGAACATGTGATGACCCCGATGGTCACCAGACATGGATATTCTGAGGGGAGGGGATGGTAATAGGAGGGCGAGCAGAACATGCGATGACCCCGATGGTCACCAGACATGGATATTCTGAGGGGAGGGGATGGTAACAGGAGGGCGAGCAGAACATGCGATGACCCCGATGGTCACCAGACATGGATATTCTGAGGGGAGGGGATGGTAATAGGAGGGCGAGCAGAACATGTGATGACCCCGATGGTCACCAGACATGGATGTTCTGAGGGGCTGGTAATAGGAGGGCAAGCAGAACATGCGATGACCCCGATGGTCACCAGACATGGATATTCTGAGGGGAGGGGATGGTAATAGGAGGGCGAGCAGAACATGTGATGACCCCGATGGTCACCAGACATGGATATTCTGAGGGGAGGGGCTGGTAATAGGAGGGCGAGCAGAACATGCAATGACCCTGATGGTCACCAGACATGGATGTTCTGAGGGAGGGGCTGGCAACAGGAGGGCGAGCAGAACATGCGATGACCCCGATGGTCACCAGACATGGATATTCTGAGGGAAGGGGCTGGTAACAGGAGGGCGAGCAGAACATGCGATGACCCCGATGGTCACCAGACATGGATGTTCTGAGGGGAGGGGCTGGTAACAGGAGGGCGAGCAGAACATGCGATGACCCCGATGGTCACCAGACATGGATATTCTGAGGGGAGGGGATGGTAATAGGAGGGCGAGCAGAACATGTGATGACCCCGATGGTCACCAGACATGGATGTTCTGAGGGGAGGGGCTGGTAATAGGAGGGCAAGCAGAACATGCGATGACCCCGATGGTCACCAGACATGGATATTCTGAGGGGAGGGGATGGTAATAGGAGGGCGAGCAGAACATGCGATGACCCCGATGGTCACCAGACATGGATGTTCTGAGGGGAGGGGCTGGTAACAGGAGGGCGAGCAGAACATGTGATGACCCCGATGGTCACCAGACATGGATATTCTGAGGGGAGGGGCTTGTAATAGGAGGGCGAGCAGAACATGTGATGACCCCGATGGTCACCAGACATGGATATTCTGAGGGGAGGGGATGGTAATAGGAGGGCGAGCAGAACATGCAATGACCCTGATGGTCACCAGACATGGATATTCTGAGGGGAGGGGCTTGTAATAGGAGGGCGAGCAGAACATGTGATGACCCCGATGGTCACCAGACATGGATATTCTGAGGGGAGGGGATGGTAATAGGAGGGCGAGCAGAACATGTGATGACCCCGATGGTCACCAGACATGGATGTTCT
The DNA here is from genome assembly GCA_029206835.1 of Rana muscosa. Taxonomy (NCBI): domain Eukaryota; kingdom Metazoa; phylum Chordata; class Amphibia; order Anura; family Ranidae; genus Rana; species Rana muscosa. The sequence continues at coordinate 196,673,991 of CM055127.1, forward strand.
GAGGGGAGGGGATGGTAATAGGAGGGCGAGCAGAACATGCGATGACCCCGACGGTCACCAGACATGGATATTCTGAGGGGAGGGGATGGTAATAGGAGGGCGAGCAGAACATGCAATGACCCTGATGGTCACCAGACATGGACATTCTGAGGGGAGGGGATGGTAATAGGAGGGCGAGCAGAACATGTGATGACCCCGATGGTCACCAGACATGGATATTCTGAGGGGAGGGGCTTGTAAGAGGAGGGCGAGCAGAACATGTGATGACCCCGATGGTCACCAGACATGGATATTCTGAGGGGAGGGGCTGGTAACAGGAGGGCGAGCAGAACATGTGATGACCCCGATGGTCACCAGACATGGATATTCTGAGGGGAGGGGATGGTAATAGGAGGGCGAGCAGAACATGTGATGACCCTGATGGTCACCAGACATTGATGTTCTGAGGGGAGGGGATGGTAATAGGAGGGCGAGCAGAACATGCAATGACCCTGATGGTCACCAGACATGGATATTCTGAGGGGAGGGGCTTGTAATAGGAGGGCGAGCAGAACATGTGATGACCCCGATGGTCACCAGACATGGATATTCTGAGGGGAGGGGATGGTAATAGGAGGGCGAGCAGAACATGCGATGACCCCGATGGTCACCAGACATGGATATTCTGAGGGGAGGGGATGGTAATAGGAGGGCGAGCAGAACATGCAATGACCCTGATGGTCACCAGACATGGATATTCTGAGGGGAGGGGATGGTAATAGGAGGGCGAGCAGAACATGTGATGACCCCGATGGTCACCAGACATGGATGTTCTGAGGGGAGGGGCTTGTAACAGGAGGGCGAGCAGAACATGCGATGACCCCGATGGTCACCAGACATGGATGTTCTGAGGGGAGGGGCTTGTAACAGGAGGGCGAGCAGAACATGCGATGACCCCGATGGTCACCAGACATGGATATTCTGAGGGGAGGGGATGGTAATAGGAGGGCGAGCAGAACATGCGATGACCCCGATGGTCACCAGACATGGATGTTCTGAGGGAGGGGCTGGTAACAGGACGGCGAGCAGAACATGTGATGACCCCGATGGTCACCAGACATGGATGTTCTGAGGGGAGGGGCTGGTAACAGGAGGGCGAGCAGAACATGTGATGACCCTAATGGTCACCAGACATGGATATTCTGAGGGGAGGGGATGGTAACAGGAGGGCGAGCAGAACATGCGATGACCCCGATGGTCACCAGACATGGATATTCTGAGGGGAGGGGATGGTAATAGGAGGGCGAGCAGAACATGCGATGACCCCGATGGTCACCAGACATGGATATTCTGAGGGGAGGGGATGGTAACAGGAGGACGAGCAGAACATGCAATGACCCCGATGGTCACCAGACATGGATATTCTGAGGGGAGGGGCTGGCAACAGGAGGGCGAGCAGAACATGCGATGACCCCGATGGTCACCAGACATGGATGTTCTGAGGGGAGGGGCTTGTAACAGGAGGGCGAGCAGAACATGTGATGACCCCGATGGTCACCAGACATGGATATTCTGAGGGAGGGGCTGGCAACAGGAGGGCGAGCAGAACATGCGATGACCCCGATGGTCACCAGACATGGATGTTCTGAGGGAGGGGCTGGCAACAGGAGGGCGAGCAGAACATGCGATGACCCCGATGGTCACCAGACATGGATGTTCTGAGGGGAGGGGATGGTAATAGGAGGGCGAGCAGAACATGCAATGACCCTGATGGTCACCAGACATGGATGTTCTGAGGGAGGGGATGGTAATAGGAGGGCGAGCAGAACATGCGATGACCCTGATGGTCACCAGACATGGATATTCTGAGGGGAGGGGCTGGTAACAGGAGGGCGAGCAGAACATGTGATGACCCCGATGGTCACCAGACATGGATGTTCTGAGGGGAGGGGCTGGTAATAGGAGGGCGAGCAGAACATGCGATGACCCCGATGGTCACCAGACATGGATGTTCTGAGGGAGGGGATGGTAATAGGAGGGCGAGCAGAACATGCAATGACCCCGATGGTCACCAGACATGGATATTCTGAGGGGAGGGGATGGTAATAGGAGGGCGAGCAGAACATGCGATGACCCCGATATGGATGTTCTGAGGGAGGGGCTGGTAACAGGAGGGCGAGCAGAACATGCGATGACCCCGATGGTCACCAGACATTGATGTTCTGAGGGGAGGGGATGGTAATAGGAGGGCGAGCAGAACATGCGATGACCCCGATGGTCACCAGACATGGATATTCTGAGGGGAGGGGCTTGTAACAGGAGGGCGAGCAGAACATGTGATGACCCTGATGGTCACCAGACATGGATATTCTGAGGGGAGGGGCTGGCAACAGGAGGGCGAGCAGAACATGCGATGACCCCGATGGTCACCAGACACGGATGTTCTGAGGGAGGGGCTGGTAACAGGAGGGCGAGCAGAACATGCGATGACCCCGATGGTCACCAGACATGGATGTTCTGAGGGAGGGGCTGGCAACAGGAGGGCGAGCAGAACATGCGATGACCCTGATGGTCACCAGACATTGATGTTCTGAGGGGAGGGGCTGGTAATAGGAGGGCGACCAGAACATGCGATGACCCTGATGGTCACCAGACATGGATGTTCTGAGGGAGGGGCTGGCAACAGGAGGGCGAGCAGAACATGTGATGACCCCGATGGTCACCAGACATGGATGTTCTGAGGGGAGGGGCTGGTAATAGGAGGGCGAGCAGAACATGCGATGACCCCGATGGTCACCAGACATGGATATTCTGAGGGGAGGGGATGGTAATAGGAGGGCGACCAGAACATGCGATGACCCCGATGGTCACCAGACATGGATATTCTGAGGGGAGGGGCTGGTAACAGGAGGGCGAGCAGAACATGTGATGACCCCGATGGTCACCAGACATGGATGTTCTGAGGGGAGGGGCTGGTAACAGGAGGGCGAGCATAACATGTGATGACCCCGATGGTCACCAGACATGGATGTTCTGAGGGGAGGGGATGGTAATAGGAGGGCGAGCAGAACATGCAATGACCCCGATGGTCACCAGACATGGATATTCTGAGGGGAGGGGCTGGTAACAGGAGGGCGAGCAGAACATGTGATGACCCTAATGGTCACCAGACATGGATATTCTGAGGGGAGGGGATGGTAACAGGAGGGCGAGCAGAACATGCGATGACCCCGATGGTCACCAGACATGGATATTCTGAGGGGAGGGGCTGGTAACAGGAGGGCGAGCAGAACATGTGATGACCCCGATGGTCACCAGACATGGATGTTCTGAGGGGAGGGGCTGGTAACAGGAGGGCGAGCAGAACATGCGATGACCCCGATGGTCACCAGACATGGATGTTCTGAGGGGAGGGGCTGGTAACAGGAGGGCGAGCAGAACATGTGATGACCCCAATGGTCACCAGACATGGATGTTCTGAGGGGAGGGGCTGGTAACAGGAGGGCGAGCAGAACATGCGATGACCCCGATGGTCACCAGACATGGATGTTCTGAGGGGAGGGGCTGGTAACAGGAGGGCGAGCAGAACATGCGATGACCCCGATGGTCACCAGACATGGATGTTCTGAGGGGAGGGGCTGGTAACAGGAGGGCGAGCAGAACATGCGATGACCCCGATGGGCACCAGACATGGATATTCTGAGGGGAGGGGATGGTAACAGGAGGGCGAGCAGAACATGCGATGACCCCGATGGTCACCAGACATGGATATTCTGAGGGGAGGGGCTTGTAACAGGAGGGCAAGCAGAACATGCGATGACCCCTATGGTCACCAGACATGGATGTTCTGAGGGGAGGGGCTGGTAACAGGAGGGCGAGCAGAACATGCGATGACCCCGAGGGTCACCAGACATGGATGTTCTGAGGGGAGGGGCTGGTAACAGGAGGGCGAGCAGAACATGCGATGACCCCGATGGTCACCAGACATGGATGTTCTGAGGGGAGGGGCTGGTAACAGGAGGGCGAGCAGAACATGCGATGACCCCGATGGTCACCAGACACATATTCTGAGGGGAGGGGATGGTAATAGGAGGGCGAGCAGAACATGTGATGACCCCGATGGTCACCAGACATGGATATTCTGAGGGGAGGGGATGGTAATAGGAGGGCGAGCAGAACATGTGATGACCCCGATGGTCACCAGACATGGATATTCTGAGGGGAGGGGCTTGTAATAGGAGGGCGAGCAGAACATGTGATGACCCCGATGGTCACCAGACATGGATATTCTGAGGGGAGGGGATGGTAATAGGAGGGCGAGCAGAACATGCAATGACCCTGATGGTCACCAGACATGGATGTTCTGAGGGGAGGGGATGGTAATAGGAGGGCGAGCAGAACATGCGATGACCCCGATGGTCACCAGACATGGATATTCTGAGGGGAGGGGATGGTAATAGGAGGGCGAGCAGAACATGCAATGACCCTGATGGTCACCAGACATGGATATTCTGAGGGGAGGGGCTGGTAACAGGAGGGCGAGCAGAACATGCAATGACCCTGATGGTCACCAGACATGGATATTCTGAGGGGAGGGGCTGGTAACAGGAGGGCGAGCAGAACATGCGATGACCCTGATGGTCACCAGACATTGATGTTCTGAGGGGAGGGGATGGTAATAGGAGGGCGAGCAGAACATGCGATGACCCCGATGGTCACCAGACATGGATATTCTGAGGGGAGGGGATGGTAATAGGAGGGCGAGCAGAACATGCGATGACCCCGATGGTCACCAGACATGGATGTTCTGAGGGGAGGGGCTGGTAACAGGAGGGCGAGCAGAACATGTGATGACCCCAATGGTCACCAGACATGGATATTCTGAGGGGAGGGGATGGTAATAGGAGGGCGAGCAGAACATGTGATGACCCCAATGGTCACCAGACATGGATATTCTGAGGGGAGGGGATGGTAATAGGAGGGCGAGCAGAACATGTGATGACCCCGATGGTCACCAGACATGGATGTTCTGAGGGGAGGGGCTGGTAACAGGAGGGCGAGCAGAACATGTGATGACCCCAATGGTCACCAGACATGGATGTTCTGAGGGGAGGGGCTTGTAACAGGAGGGCGAGCAGAACATGTGATGACCCCAATGGTCACCAGACATGGATATTCTGAGGGGAGGGGCTTGTAATAGGAGGGCGAGCAGAACATGTGATGACCCCGATGGTCACCAGACATGGATATTCTGAGGGAGGGGCTGGTAACAGGAGGGCGAGCAGAACATGTGATGACCCCGATGGTCACCAGACATGGATATTCTGAGGGAGGGGCTGGTAACAGGAGGGCGAGCAGAACATGCGATGACCCCGATGGTCACCAGACATGGATGTTCTGAGGGGAGGGGCAGGTAATAGGAGGAATGGACCTCATACACTAATTTCTCCATATCTCCCACCAACCATGGATGGTCTCACAAGACATCTTCTCCGGGCCAGCCCATCACCCCAGCCTCAAGTCACATCTCAATAATGAAGGACGGGATTGGAGGGCCGAGGACATGTGCAGCGAGGGAGGCAAGACCCCAAAATTCTGCTCCACCTCTCCTCTCATCACAGAAATGGAGGGTTCCTAAACCCACCAGTCCTTCTCATTGGCTGGTGGCACAGGAATGGTATACTTGTTTTTGAGGTCCTGGCTATACTATCCGACCTGAAAATAGTAAGTGTGTATCTGGCTCCAGGTAGCTAGGCCAGGACTAGGACTTTCCACAAAAACAATTCAGAAATTCCAACCCCAATATTTCAATCCTGACAGGTTCCCTTTAAGTTCCAACTCCACCCAAAAATGAGATATTCTTCATGGCTGCTGTCAAAGCTGGATGACTTCCTGGACCTTCTTCCCCCTCTCCAGGACTGCTGTGGTGGGACTTGTCCATGAGAATTATCACCCACTTTGTAAGTCAACCTGCATGTTGGGGCCCCCCCCCCCCAATGGAAAATAAACAACTCTAGAACGCAACTAAACCCAGAGAGACTCACCACTGACTACGGAGATCCCACCCGAGGTTCATCTCCATATTTAATGAGTCCACCAGAGAACAAGAGTCTCCCAAGCAGCTTTACAGACCACCGGCACCCCCCAGTGTACTTTGTTCAAAAATGCTAAATAATGTCCTGAGCTTCAGGTAGAATTAAACAAAGTGATTATTATCATCCCTCAGATGACTTTCCAAACCTCTCACCAGATCTCCAATCTACTCCTTCCAAATCACCAACTGTGCCTCTTCACCTTTCCTCCTCCAATGAGAGCTCCACCTGTGCAGCCACTTACCAAATCACACAATCCAAACCACATATCATCCCAGGTAGGGCGGTGGATCTGCAATCCCTGATGTTCCTCCTCTCCGTACACTCGAAAGAAAATGGAGGAGGAACACCGAAGGTTTCCTATCCACTGACCTACCGAGAGTGGAATGATAAGCGACTTTCATTTAATGATTTGGTAAGTGGCGGCACAGGTGGTGGGTGGAGCCCTCATTGGAAGATTGAGATGGAGAGAGGCTTGGAAAGTCACCTGAGAGATGATAATAACCTTATATAATCTCCAAATCCATACCGGCCAACCCCAACCAAATCCATACCGGCCAATCCCAACATCTACCTCTATACATACCATACCGACCAACCCCAACCAAATCCATACCGGCCAACCCCAACATCTACCTCTATACATACCATACCGACCAACCCCAACCAAATCCATACCGACCAACCCCAAACATCTACCTTTCTATACACACACACACACACCATACCGGCCAACCCCAACCAAATCCATACCGGCCAACCCCAACATCTACCTCTATACATACCATACCGACCAACCCCAACCAAATCCATACCGACCAACCCCAAACATCTACCTTTCTATACACACACACACCATACCGGCCAACCCCAACCAAATCCATACCGACCAACCCCAACATCTACCTCTATACATACCATACCGACCAACCCCAACCAAATCCATACCGGCCAACCCCAACATCTACCTCTATACATACCATACCGACCAACCCCAACCAAATCCATACCGACCAACCCCAAACATCTACCTTTCTATACACACACACACCATACCGGCCAACCCCAACCAAATCCATACCGGCCAACCCCAACATCTACCTCTATACATACCATACCGACCAACCCCAACCAAATCCATACCGACCAACCCCAAACATCTACCTTTCTATACACACACACACCATACCGGCCAACCCCAACCAAATCCATACCGACCAACCCCAACATCTACCTCTATACATACCATACCGACCAACCCCAACCAAATCCATACCGGCCAACCCCAACATCTACCTCTATACATACCATACCGACCAACCCCAACCAAATCCATACCGGCCAACCCCAACATCTACCTTTCTATACATACCATACCGACCAACCCCAACCAAATCCATACCGACCAACCCCAAACATCTACCTTTCTATACACACACACCATACCGGCCAACCCCAACCAAATCCATACCGGCCAACCCCAACAACATCTACCTCTATACATACCATACCGACCAACCCCAACCAAATCCATACCGGCCAACCCCAACATCTACCTCTATACATACCATACCGACCAACCCCAACCAAATCCATACCGACCAACCCCAAACATCTACCTTTCTATACACACACACCATACCGGCCAACCCCAACCAAATCCATACCGGCCAACCCCAACATCTACCTCTATACATACCATACCGACCAACCCCAACCAAATCCATACCGACCAACCCCAAACATCTACCTTTCTATACACACACACCATACCGACCAACCCCAACCAAATCCATACCGGCCAACCCCAACATCTACCTCTATACATACCATACCGACCAACCCCAACCAAATCCATACCGACCAACCCCAAACATCTACCTTTCTATACACACACACCATACCGGCCAACCCCAACCAAATCCATACCGGCCAACCCCAACATCTACCTCTACACATACCATACCGACCAACCCCAACCAAATCCATACCGACCAACCCCAACATCTACCTCTATACATACCATACCGACCAACCCCAACCAAATCCATACCGACCAACCCCAACATCTACCTTTCTATACACACACCATACCGGCCAACCCCAACCAAATCCATACCGGCCAACCATAACCAAATCCATACCGGCCAACCCCAACCAAATCCATACCAGCCAACCCCAACCAAATCCATACCAGCCAACCCCAACCAAATCCATACCAGCCAACCCCAACATCTACCTCTATACATACCATACCGACCAACCCCAACCAAATCCATACCGACCAACCCCAAACATCTACCTTTCTATACACACACACACCATACCGGCCAACCCCAACCAAATCCATACCGGCCAACCCCAACCAAATCCATACCGGCCAACCCCAACCAAATCCATACCGGCCAACCCCAACATCTACCTCTATACATACCATACCGACCAACCCCAACCAAATCCATACCGACCAACCCCAACATCTACCTCTATACACACACCATACCGGCCAACCCCAACCAAATCCATACCGACCAATCCCAACATCTACCTCTATACATACCATACCGGCCAACCCCAACCAAATCCATACCGACCAACCCCAACATCTACCTCTATACATACCATACCGACCAACCCCAACCAAATCCATACCGACCAACCCCAAACATCTACCTTTCTATACACACACACCATACCGGCCAACCCCAACCAAATCCATACCGGCCAACCCCAACATCTACCTCTATACATACCATACCGACCAACCCCAACCAAATCCATACCGACCAACCAACATCTACCTCTATACACACACCATACCGGCCAACCCCAACCAAATCCATACCGGCCAACCCCAACATCTACCTCTATACATACCATACCGACCAACCCCAACATCTACCTTTCTATACACACACACCATACCGGCCAACCCCAACCAAATCCATACCGGCCAACCATAACCAAATCCATACCGGCCAACCCCAACCAAATCCATACCGGCCAACCCCAACCAAATCCATACCAGCCAACCCCAACCAAATCCATACCAGCCAACCCCAACATCTACCTCTATACATACCATACCGACCAACCCCAACCAAATCCATACCGACCAACCCCAAACATCTACCTTTCTATACACACACCATACCGGCCAACCCCAACCAAATCCATACCGGCCAACCCCAACATCTACCTCTATACATACCATACCGACCAACCCCAACCAAATCCATACCGACCAACCCCAAACATCTACCTTTCTATACACACACACACCATACCGGCCAACCCCAACCAAATCCATACCGGCCAACCATAACCAAATCCATACCGGCCAACCCCAACCAAATCCATACCGGCCAACCCCAACCAAATCCATACCGGCCAACCCCAACCAAATCCATACCAGCCAACCCCAACATCTACCTCTATACATACCATACCGACCAACCCCAACCAAATCCATACCGACCAACCCCAAACATCTACCTTTCTATACACACACCATACCGGCCAACCCCAACCAAATCCATACCGGCCAACCATAACCAAATCCATACCGGCCAACCCCAACCAAATCCATACCGGCCAACCCCAACCAAATCCATACCGACCAACCCCAACATCTACCTCTATACATACCATACCGACCAACCCCAACCAAATCCATACCGACCAACCCCAAACATCTACCTTTCTATACACACACCATACCGGCCAACCCCAACCAAATCCATACCGGCCAACCATAACCAAATCCATACCGGCCAACCCCAACCAAATCCATACCAGCCAACCCCAACATCTACCTCTATACATACCATACCGACCAACCCCAACCAAATCCATACCGACCAACCCCAAACATCTACCTTTCTATACACACACACCATACCGGCCAACCCCAACCAAATCCATACCGGCCAACCATAACCAAATCCATACCGGCCAACCCCAACCAAATCCATACCAGCCAACCCCAACCAAATCCATACCAGCCAACCCCAACCAAATCCATACCAGCCAACCCCAACATCTACCTCTATACATACCATACCGACCAACCCCAACCAAATCCATACCGACCAACCCCAAACATCTACCTTTCTATACACACACACACCATACCGGCCAACCCCAACCAAATCCATACCGGCCAACCCCAACCAAATCCATACCGGCCAACCCCAACCAAATCCATACCGGCCAACCCCAACATCTACCTCTATACATACCATACCGACCAACCCCAACCAAATCCATACCGACCAACCCCAACATCTACCTCTATACACACACCATACCGGCCAACCCCAACCAAATCCATACCGACCAATCCCAACATCTACCTCTATACATACCATACCGGCCAACCCCAACCAAATCCATACCGACCAACCCCAACATCTACCTCTATACATACCATACCGACCAACCCCAACCAAATCCATACCGACCAACCCCAAACATCTACCTTTCTATACACACACACCATACCGGCCAACCCCAACCAAATCCATACCGGCCAACCCCAACATCTACCTCTATACATACCATACCGACCAACCCCAACCAAATCCATACCGACCAACCAACATCTACCTCTATACACACACCATACCGGCCAACCCCAACCAAATCCATACCGGCCAACCCCAACATCTACCTCTATACATACCATACCGACCAACCCCAACATCTACCTTTCTATACACACACACCATACCGGCCAACCCCAACCAAATCCATACCGGCCAACCATAACCAAATCCATACCGGCCAACCCCAACCAAATCCATACCGGCCAACCCCAACCAAATCCATACCAGCCAACCCCAACCAAATCCATACCAGCCAACCCCAACATCTACCTCTATACATACCATACCGACCAACCCCAACCAAATCCATACCGACCAACCCCAAACATCTACCTTTCTATACACACACCATACCGGCCAACCCCAACCAAATCCATACCGGCCAACCCCAACATCTACCTCTATACATACCATACCGACCAACCCCAACCAAATCCATACCGACCAACCCCAAACATCTACCTTTCTATACACACACACACCATACCGGCCAACCCCAACCAAATCCATACCGGCCAACCATAACCAAATCCATACCGGCCAACCCCAACCAAATCCATACCGGCCAACCCCAACCAAATCCATACCGGCCAACCCCAACCAAATCCATACCAGCCAACCCCAACATCTACCTCTATACATACCATACCGACCAACCCCAACCAAATCCATACCGACCAACCCCAAACATCTACCTTTCTATACACACACCATACCGGCCAACCCCAACCAAATCCATACCGGCCAACCATAACCAAATCCATACCGGCCAACCCCAACCAAATCCATACCGGCCAACCCCAACCAAATCCATACCGACCAACCCCAACATCTACCTCTATACATACCATACCGACCAACCCCAACCAAATCCATACCGACCAACCCCAAACATCTACCTTTCTATACACACACCATACCGGCCAACCCCAACCAAATCCATACCGGCCAACCATAACCAAATCCATACCGGCCAACCCCAACCAAATCCATACCAGCCAACCCCAACATCTACCTCTATACATACCATACCGACCAACCCCAACCAAATCCATACCGACCAACCCCAAACATCTACCTTTCTATACACACACACCATACCGGCCAACCCCAACCAAATCCATACCGGCCAACCATAACCAAATCCATACCAGCCAACCCCAACATCTACCTCTATACATACCATACCGACCAACCCCAACCAAATCCATACCGACCAACCCCAAACATCTACCTTTCTATACACACACCATACCGGCCAACCCCAACCAAATCCATACCAGCCAACCCCAACCAAATCCATACTGACCAACCCCAACATCTACCTCTATACATACCATACCGACCAACCCCAACATCTACCTTTCTATACACACACCATATCAACCACCCCCAACCAAATCCATACCGACCACCCCCAACCAAATCCATACCGACCAACCCCAACATCTAACTCTCTATAACATACAACCACATCACTCCCAACATAGCATACCCCCATACCTTATCATCATACTTGGGCTCTCTATACATACCATATCACCATACCCGGGCCTCAGTACATCTACACACACATCCCCGCCCCCCCCCCGCGTCTTCCAATCAGTGCCACACCTGCATAGCCTCCAGGCTGCCAAAACTACTGATACAGAATCCATCGATCAGGTCTTCTTCTCGGATTGCCGCGTTCTCCTCGCCCCTCTTCCGCCGCCTCTTCTTGCGTTGTGGTCGTGGCCAGACTACCGGCTCAGGGCTGGAGGACAAGGAGTTGACAGGAGAAGGACCTCTATGGCGGTTTCTTTGGGCTTTGGAGCGTCGGCGTGGAAGGCGGGGCCCGGGATGGGCTCTAGACGTATGTTGAAGAGCCTCCATTTGACTCTTTTGGTTTATCCCCCAGGATAAAGCATATCTCCCAGGCAACCAATCAGTAGTGTCCGTCAGCGATGGTGGAGGAAGCCAATGACTGGTCAATAAACACCTAAAAATGTTTGGTGGTGGAGCGGAGATGGGGGTGCTGGAGGAGGTCACATGTAGAGGGTCAGCATCCAATCACATCCCCTGCAGTGCTGCATATGGCCAACCGGGACGTCTTATCACCCCTGAGAAGAGGAACCTGAGAGATCCGGACTTGAGAGGAGGGTTGAGGTAATCGCCAGACCAAAGAGAAAACAACCGAGTTCCCGAAACACAGAGGCCGGGGGGCTACAGGGTCCCGAAACACCGAGGCCGGGGGGGCTACAGGGTCCCGAAACACCGAGGCCGGGGGGGCTACAGGGTCCCGAAACACCGAGGCCGGGGGGGCTACAGGGTCCCGAAACACCGAGGCCGGGGGGGCTACAGGGTCCCGAAACACCGAGGCCGGGGGGGCTACAGGGTCCCGAAACACCGAGGCCGGGGGGCTACAGGGTCCCGAAACACCGAGGCCGGGGGGCTACAGGGTCCCGAAACACCGAGGCCGGGGGGCTACAGGGTCCCGAAACACCGAGGCCGGGGGGCTACAGGGTCCCGAAACACCGAGGCCGGGGGGCTACAGGGTCCCGAAACACCGAGGCCGGGGGGCTACAGGGTCCCGAAACACCGAGGCCGGGGGCTACAGGGTCCCGAAACACCGATGCCGGGGGCTACAGGGTCCCGAAACACCGATGCCGGGGGCTACAGGGTCCCGAAACACCGAGGCCGGGGGCTACAGGGTCCCGAAACACCGAGGCCGGGGGGCTACAGGGTCCCGAAACACTGAGGATGGGGGGCTACAGGGTCCTCCAAGGCAAGGCAATGACCGCACACCCCTAAATGTGGGGACCCAGGGGGGGGGGGGGGGGAGTACCTGAGAAAATGGGGGGAGGGGTTATGGTCACACCCCCTGGTAACAAGACTTCAAAAAAAAGATACAGAAATTAGAAAGATTTGGGGGGGGGGGGTCCTCAGAGATGAGGAGGTGGAAGAGTTACACTGGGGGATGGGTGCTGATCCTCTATATAATGGGGGGGGGTATATATAAAATAGGCGGTCCTCTATATAAAAGGGGAGGGGTTAGGTGTAGAATTGGGGGGGTCCTCTATATAATGGGGGTCCAATCCTTTATATCACAGGGGGGTCTTCCTTCTCTATAGTGGGGGGAGGGGTGGTGATGATATATATGGGGGGGGATGTTCTATATTGGGGGGGGTTATGATATATATATATAGTGGGGGGGAGGGGTGGTGATGATATATATGGGGGGGGTTATGATATATATATATATATATATAGTGGGGGAGGGGTGGTGATGATATATATGGGGGGGGTCAGATCTTGTATAATATGTGGGGGGGTGTTCTATATTGGGGGGGTTATGATATATATATATATAGTGGGGGGAGGTCCAATCCTTTATATCACAGTGGGGGAGGGGTGATGATATATATATGGAGGGGGGAGGGGTGTATATTCCGGTCCTCGGTGGGGGGAGGCGGGTCTGTAGGTGTTTCTCTCGGTACCGGTATCAGGCTCCTCCCCCCCGGTAGTCTCTCGCTCTCTCTCCGTCTCCCCCGGCCCTCTCCTCGGTCTCCGGTCCTTTTCCCTTTCTCTTCAGGCTCCGCCTACCTGCTGCGACGTACTGCGTGCCTACCACGGGACGACGTCACACGCAGGGAACGAAAGAGAGCGGCGTGTTCTATCAGAATATTGCTGTCCTATCCGTCAGAATAGGTGACGGAAGTGACGTTCGTCGCGGCCATCTTGGTACACCCCGCCGCACTCCGCCGCACTGAGCTTTCAGTCTGAAGGGGGCAGCGGACATCTTTTTACACCCAGCGGAGTTTTGTGTCTCACACGTATTCTTACCACTAATATACCTTATATATAATATGGAATACCTCATATAGTGATATTCAGGATGTAGAAATCAGTGGGACTGTTTGATGTTGAATTTTATAAGCACTGACAGGCCTGCTGATCTGACAGAACACCTCTGCTTTTACAATTCAACAACAAACATCACTATATGAGGTGTTCCATATTATATATATATAAGGTATATTAGTGGTAAAAATACGTGTGAAACGCAAAACTCAGCTGGGTGTAAAAAGATGTCCGCTCCCCCCTTCTGATTGTAGGCTTAGTGTGGCCAAGTGCGGCGGGGTGTACCAAGATGGCCACGACGGAACGTCACTTCCGTCACCTATTCTGATAGAACAAGTGCCATCTTGTGGTGGACAAATCTTCGGAAATAAGGCTGACCGCCCCCCATCATCATGCCGAGCCCCAGACTTCAGAAAAATGTCTGACAGTGGGCGGAGCCTGAGACAAGAATACAATGACAATTCTTTCTCCATTGAACTCCCATTATTTATACATGGAGATCATATCCCCCCCTTATGTATTTATACATGGAGATAATATCCCCCTTATGTATTTATACATGGAGATCATATCCCCCCTTATGTATTTATACATGGAGATCATATCCCCCCCTTATGTATTTATACATGGAGATAATATCCCCCTTATGTATTTATACATGGAGATCATATCCCCCCCTTATGTATTTATACATGGAGATAATATCCCCCTTATGTATTTATACATGGAGATCATATCCCCCCCTTATGTATTTATACATGGAGATAATATGCCCCTTATGTATTTATACATGGAGATCATATCCCCCCCTTATGTATTTATACATGGAGATAATATCCCCCTTATGTATTTATACATGGAGATCATATCCCCCCTTATGTATTATACATGGAGATTATATCCCCCCCTTATGTATTATACATGGAGATCATCTCCCCCCTTATGTATTATACATAGAGATCATCTCCCCCCCTTATGTATTATACATGGAGATCATCTCCCCCCCTTATGTATTATACATGGAGATTATATCCCCCCCTTATGTATTATACATGGAGATCATATCCCCCCTTATGTATTATACATGGAGATCATATCTCCCCCTTATGTATTTATACATGGAGATTATATCCCCCCCTTATGTACTTATACATGGAGATCATATCTCCCCCTTATGTATTTATACATGGAGATCATATCCCCCCCTTATGTATTTATACATGGAGGTCATATCCCCCCCTTATGTATTTATACATGGAGATCATATCCCCCCCTTATGTATTTATACATGGAGATCATATCCCCCCTTATGTATTTATACATGGAGATCATATCCCCCCCTTATGTATTTATACATGGAGATCATATCCCCCCCTTATGTATTTATACATGGAGATCATATCTCCCCCCTTATGTATTTATACATGGAGATCATATCCCCCTTATGTATTTATACATGGAGATCATATCCCCCCCTTATGTATTTATACATGGAGATCATATCCCCCCTTATGTATTTATACATGGAGATCATATCCCCCCCTTATGTATTTATACATGGAGATCATATCCCCCCCCTTTATGTATTTATACATGGTGATCATATCCCCCCTTATGTATTTATACATGGAGATCATATCCCCCCTTATGTATTTATACATGGAGATCATATCCCCCCTTATGTATTTATACATGGAGATCATATCCCCCCTTATGTATTTATACAGGGAAATCATATCCCCCCTTATGTATTTATACATGGAGATCATATCCCCCCCACTTATGTATTTATACATGGAGATCATATCCCCCCCCACTTATGTATTTATACATGGAGATCATATCCCCCCCCTTATGTATTTATACAGGGAAATCATATCCCCCCTTATGTATTTATACATGGAGATCATATCCCCCCCTTATGTATTTATACATGGAGATCATATCCCCCCTTATGTATTTATACATGGAGATCATATCCCCCCTTATGTATTTATACATGGAGATCATATCCCCCCTTATGTATTTATACATGAGATCATATCTCCCCCCCTTATGTATTTATACATGGAGATCATATCCCCCCTTATGTATTTATACAGGGAAATCATATCCCCCTTATGTATTTATACATGGAGATCATATCCCCCCTTATGTATTTATACATGGAGATCATTTCCCCCCCACTTATGTATTTATACATGGAGATCATATCCCCCCTTATGTATTTATACAGGGAAATCATATCCCCCCTTATGTATTTATACATGGAGATCATATCCCCCCCTTATGTATTTATACATGGAGATCATATCCCCCCTTATGTATTTATACATGGAGATCATATCCCCCCTTATGTATTTATACATGGAGATCATATCCCCCCCTTATGTATTTATACATGGACATCATTTCCCCCCCTTATATATTTATACATGGAGATCATATCCCTCCTTATGTATTTATACATGGAGATCATATCCCCCCCTTATGTATTTATACACGGAGATCATATCCCCCCTTATGTATTTATACATGAAGATCATATCCCCCTTATATATTTTTACATGGAGATCATATCCCCCCTTATGTATTTATACATGGAGATCATATCCCCCCCTTATGTATTTATACATGGAGATCATATCCCCCTTATGTATTTATACATGGAGATCATATCCCCCCCTTATGTATTTATACATGGAGATCATATCCCCCCCTTATGTATTTATACATGGAGATCATATCTCCCCCCTTATGTATTTATACATGGAGATCATATCCCCCTTATGTATTTATACATGGAGATCATATCCCCCCCTTATGTATTTATATATGGAGATCATATCCCCCCCCCTTATGTATTTATACATGGAGATCATATCCCCCCCTTATGTATTTATACATGGAGATCATATCCCCCCCCTTTATGTATTTATACATGGTGATCATATCCCCCTTATGTATTTATATATGGAGATCATATCCCCCCTTATGTATTTATACAGGGAAATCATATCCCCCCTTATGTATTTATACATGGAGATCATATCCCCCCCTTATGTATTTATACATGGAGATCATCTCCCCCCCTTATGTATTATACATAGAGATCATCTCCCCCCCTTATGTATTATACATGGAGATTATATCCCTCCCTTATGTATTTATACATGGAGATCATATCCCCCCTTATGTATTATACATGGAGATTATATCCCCCCCTTATGTATTATACATGGAGATCATCTCCCCCCTTATGTATTATACATAGAGATCATCTCCCCCCCTTATGTATTATACATGGAGATCATCTCCCCCCCTTATGTATTATACATGGAGATTATATCCCCCCTTATGTATTATACATGGAGATCATATCCCCCTTATGTATTATACATGGAGATCATATCTCCCCCTTATGTATTTATACATGGAGATTATATCCCCCCCTTATGTACTTATACATGGAGATCATATCTCCCCCTTATGTATTTATACATGGAGATCATATCCCCCCCTTATGTATTTATACATGGAGGTCATATCCCCCCCTTATGTATTTATACATGGAGGTCATATCCCCCCTTATGTATTTATACATGGAGATCATATCCCCCCTTATGTATTTATACATGGAGATCATATCCCCCCTTATGTATTTATACATGGAGATCATTTCCCCCCCACTTATGTATTTATACATGGAGATCATATCTCCCCCCCCTTATGTATTTATACATGGAGATCATATCCCCCTATTATGTATTTATACATGGAGATCATATCCCCCTTATGTATTTATACATGGAGATCATATCCCCCTTATATATTCGTATATGGAGATCATATCCCCCCCTTATGTATTTATACATGGAGATCATATACCCCCCTTATGAATTTATACATGGAGATCATATCCCCCCTTATGTATTTATACATGGAGATCATATCCCCCCCTTATGTATTTATACATGGAGATCATATCCCCCTTATGTATTTATACATGGAGATCATATCCCCCCTTATGTATTTATACATGGAGATCATATCCCCCCCTTATGTATTTATACATGGACATCATTTCCCCCCTTATATATTTTTACATGGAGATCATATCCCTCCTTATGTATTTATACATGAAGATCATATCCCCCTTATATATTTTTACATGGAGATCATATCCCCCCCTTATGTATTTATACATGGAGATCATATCCCCCCCTTATGTATTTATACATGGAGATCATATCCCCCCCCTTTATGTATTTATACATGGTGATCATATCCCCCCTTATGTATTTATACATGGAGATCATATCCCCCCTTATGTATTTATACATGGAGATCATATCCCCCCTTATGTATTTATACATGGAGATCATATCCCCCCTTATGTATTTATACAGGGAAATCATATCCCCCCTTATGTATTTATACATGGAGATCATATCCCCCCCACTTATGTATTTATACATGGAGATCATATCCCCCCCCACTTATGTATTTATACATGGAGATCATATCCCCCCCCTTATGTATTTATACAGGGAAATCATATCCCCCCTTATGTATTTATACATGGAGATCATATCCCCCCCTTATGTATTTATACATGGAGATCATATCCCCCCTTATGTATTTATACATGGAGATCATATCCCCCCTTATGTATTTATACATGGAGATCATATCCCCCCTTATGTATTTATACATGAGATCATATCTCCCCCCCTTATGTATTTATACATGGAGATCATATCCCCCCTTATGTATTTATACAGGGAAATCATATCCCCCTTATGTATTTATACATGGAGATCATATCCCCCCTTATGTATTTATACATGGAGATCATTTCCCCCCCACTTATGTATTTATACATGGAGATCATATCCCCCCTTATGTATTTATACAGGGAAATCATATCCCCCCTTATGTATTTATACATGGAGATCATATCCCCCCCTTATGTATTTATACATGGAGATCATATCCCCCCTTATGTATTTATACATGGAGATCATATCCCCCTTATGTATTTATACATGGAGATCATATCCCCCCTTATGTATTTATACATGGACATCATTTCCCCCCCTTATATATTTATACATGGAGATCATATCCCTCCTTATGTATTTATACATGGAGATCATATCCCCCCCTTATGTATTTATACACGGAGATCATATCCCCCCTTATGTATTTATACATGAAGATCATATCCCCCTTATATATTTTTACATGGAGATCATATCCCCCCTTATGTATTTATACATGGAGATCATATCCCCCCCTTATGTATTTATACATGGAGATCATATCCCCCTTATGTATTTATACATGGAGATCATATCCCCCCCTTATGTATTTATACATGGAGATCATATCCCCCCCTTATGTATTTATACATGGAGATCATATCTCCCCCCTTATGTATTTATACATGGAGATCATATCCCCCTTATGTATTTATACATGGAGATCATATCCCCCCCTTATGTATTTATACATGGAGATCATATCCCCCCTTATGTATTTATACATGGAGATCATATCCCCCCCCCTTATGTATTTATACATGGAGATCATATCCCCCCCTTATGTATTTATACATGGAGATCATATCCCCCCCCTTTATGTATTTATACATGGTGATCATATCCCCCTTATGTATTTATATATGGAGATCATATCCCCCCTTATGTATTTATACATGGAGATCATATCCCCCCTTATGTATTTATACATGGAGATCATATCCCCCCTTATGTATTTATACATGGAGATCATATCCCCCTTATGTATTTATACAGGGAGATCATATCCCCCCTTATGTATTTATACATGGAGATCATATCCCCCTTATGTATTTATACATGGAGATCATATCCCCCCCTTATGTATTTATACATGGAGATCATATCCCCCCCACTTATGTATTTATACATGGAGATCATATCCCCCCCACTTATGTATTTATACAGGGAAATCATATCCCCCCTTATGTATTTATACATGAGATCATATCTCCCCCCTTATGTATTTATACATGGAGATCATATCCCCCCTTATGTATTTATACAGGGAAATCATATCCCCCTTATGTATTTATACATGGAGATCATATCCCCCCTTATGTATTTATACATGGAGATCATTTCCCCCCCACTTATGTATTTATACATGGAGATCATATCCCCCCTTATGTATTTATACAGGGAAATCATATCCCCCCTTATGTATTTATACATGGAGATCATATCCCCCCCTTATGTATTTATACACGGAGATCATATCCCCCCTTATGTATTTATACATGGAGATCATATCCCCCCTTATGTATTTATACATGGAGATCATATCCCCCCTTATGTATTTATACATGGAGATCATATCCCCCCCTTATGTATTTATACATGGAGATCATATCCCCCCCCTTATGTATTTATACATGGAGATCATATCTCCCCCCTTATGTATTTATACATGGAGATCATATCCCCCCTTATGTATTTATACAGGGAAATCATATCCCCCCTTATGTATTTATACATGGAGATCATATCCCCCCCTTATGTATTTATACATGGAGATCATATCCCCCCTTATGAATTTATACATGGAGATCATATCCCCCCTTATGTATTGTGAGGGGGTTAGCTCGGCAGCGGGTGTGTGTGACCCCCGAGATGGGCTCCCCACACAAAAACAGGCCCAGCAAACGGAGGTTGTGGTTTTCAAAATCAAAAAGGTGCGGTTTATTTTCTATTTACAGTGACAAAACACAGCAAAGCAAAAGAAACATAAACAAAATAAATCCTGGTCAAGTTGACCTCTGACTAAACATACAGGTTTCCTAACTAACAACTGGGATCAGCCTAGTGCTGTCCTAGTCCCTAAGTCCCTGGTTTTAAATGTCCAAGCAAATAGCCACACAGGCTTTGTCTCACCGCACAGGGGTTCACTCTCCCTAGACAGTCCACACAGGTCTGGTTCCAGGCATGAGCTAACATCTAATGAAGCTGGGAGTTCTTATAGAGGCCTAAATGAGCTGACAAGCTTCAGCTGGTCTCATCAACTCCCTGTCTGTACGACGCCCAGCACTCTCCCTAGAGGTATGAGTCATCCATGAGCCCACTAGCCTTATACAACTCTCCACCTAGTTGTATAAGTCGGCGTAAAGCCTGAATCTGGGCGAAATATATCTACCCCCCTGGATGCAACCAGGTGACTTTACCTTCCTGCTGTCACATACCCCCCCCCTCTTGTTTTAACCTCGGGGTTGGAACACCAGCAATCAGGCATTCATGTACTCGAGACAAAGCATCCACATTCCCCATTTGAACGCCAGGGCGATGCTTTACTGTGAAGTTGAATTCCTGGAGGGCCAGGAACCACCTATTCACTCTTCTATTTGTTTCCTTGTTTTGAGCCATCCACTTTAACGGAGCGTGATCCGTAACCATGTCAAAGTGCCTACCTAGCAGGTAGTACCGAAGGGAATCTAGAGCCCACTTCACCGCTAAACACTCCTTTTCAACCGTGGCGTAATTTACCTCATGGGACTTCAACTTCCTGCTGAGGTAAATGACTGGGTGCTCTTCCCCGTTCCAGACCTGGGACAATACTGCTCCTAACCCCACATCTGACGCATCACTTTGTACGACAAAGTCTTTAGAGAAGTCGGGTGAGTACAACACTGGCTGGCTACATAAGGCTTGTTTCAAGAATTGGAATGCTGCCTCAGCCTCGGGGGTCCATTTAATCATGACCGACCCTTTCCCTTTCGTCAGGTTGGTTAGGGGCACAGCCTTAGAAGCAAAGTGGGGAATGAATCGCCGATAATACCCAGCGATTCCCAGAAAGGCTCGTACCTGCTTCTTGCTGTTGGGACGTGGCCAACTCTGGATGGCCTCGACTTTGTTGAGTTGGGGTTTTATTACTCCCCTCCCAATGGTGTACCCAAGATATTTGGCCTCCTCCTGCCCAATGGTACACTTCTTGGGGTTAGCCGTAAACCCCGCTTCCCGAACAGAGTCCAGGACTGCTTGCACTTTTGGCAGATGTGAGGCCCAATCTGTGCTATGGACAATTACGTCATCCAGGTAAGCCGCAGCATACTTCCGATGGGGCCTCAGCATCTGGTCCATTTTCCGCTGGAATGTGGCCGGCGCATTCTGTAACCCGAACGGCATTCTCTTATATTGGAACGCCCCGTCTGGGGTTACAAATGCGGTTTTCTCTTTGGCCGACTTGGCCAGGGGGATTTGCCAATACCCTTTTGTGAGGTCAAGAGTCGTCATGTATCGGGCTGTTCCCAGCCGGTCGATCAACTCATCTATACGTGGCATGGGGTAGGTGTCAAATTTTGTAACTTTGTTCAACTGTCGAAAATCGTTACAAAATCGCCAGCTCCCATCCGGTTTAGGCACCAACACAATGGGACTAGACCAATCACTTTGGGACTCCTCTATCACCCCTAAGTTCAGCATTTTCTGTACTTCCTCCCGTATTGCCTCCCGTCGGGCCTCTGGGATCCGATAGGGTTTTAACTTCACCCTTTCACCGGGCGGGGTAATGATGTCATGCTCTACCCCAGATGTTTGTCCCGGCAGCTCAGAGAATACCTCCTTGTTGCGAAGCACAAACTCCTTAACCTCCTGTTGTTGGGGTTGTGACAAGGTGGCTGCTATTCCAACCTCCGGAATCACGCAACCAGTTTGAGCTGGTGACCAAGTGTCTGCGACTAGGGACTCTCTATCCCTCCAGGCTTTCAACAGATTAACGTGATAGATCTGTTCGGGCTTTCGCCTTCCTGGTTGTCTGACCTTGTAATTCACTTCGCTCACTTTTTCCATTATCTCGTAGGGGCCTTGCCATTTGGCAAGGAATTTACTTTCAACCGTAGGGACAAGTACCAGTATCCTATCCCCCGGGGAAAAGGTACGGGTCTTGGCTCCACGGTTGTACACTCTCTGCTGTGCTAACTGCGCTTGGGCCAAATGTTCCTTCACGATGGGCATTACCTGTGCAATTCGGTCTTGCATCAGGGCGACATGCTCAATCACACTCCTGTGGGGAGAACTCTCACTTTCCCAAGTTTCCTTGGCAATATCCAACAGCCCTCTTGGGTGTCTCCCATACAGTAACTCAAAGGGGGAGAATCCCGTAGAGGATTGGGGCACCTCCCTAATAGCAAACATCAGATAAGGAAGTAGACAGTCCCAATCCTTTCCATCTCTATCCACCACTTTCTTCAACATTTGTTTTAGGGTTTTGTTGAATCTTTCAACCAGCCCATCGGTTTGGGGGTGATACACAGATGTACGTAATTGCGTCACTTTGAACAATTTACACAGCTCCTTCATAACCCGGGACATAAAGGGTGTACCTTGGTCCGTAAGCAGTTCTTTACAAATACCCACCCGGCTAAACACAAGAGATAGCTCTTTGGCTATGGTTTTGGCCGAGGTATTTCGGAGAGGGATCGCTTCTGGATAACGGGTGGCATAGTCCATTATAACTAATATGTACTGGTGCCCCCTAGCGGACTTGATTATAGGACCTACCAAATCCATGGCGATCCTCTCAAACGGGACCTCAATGATGGGTAGAGGGACCAGCGGGCTACGGAAATGTGGCATCGGGGCCGACCTCTGACACACAGGGCAGGAGGAACAATAATTTTCTATGTCCTTCATCACCCCCGGCCAATAGAATCTCTGTAATACCCTCTCTCGGGTTTTCTCTGTCCCCAGATGACCTCCAAGAATGTGCCCATGGGCCAACTCCAACACCAACTTCCTGTAAGGTTTGGGCACCACAAGCTGCTCAACGGTTTCTTCTGCCCTTTTTGCCACCCGATACAGTAGGTCCTTCTCTACGCTGAAGTATGGGTAAGTGCAGGTATTATCTGGGTTCACTAACTCGCCATCTATTTTCACTACGTTTTCCCGTGCCTTTATTAGGGCGGGGTCTTTCAACTGTTCTGTGGCAAAGTTTTCCCTGTGAACCTCAAGATCAGAAAACTCCACAGACGGTAGGTTTTCGTCTGAGGAGGTGGGCTCCTCTCCAGTTTCTTGAGTCTCCCCTGCCAATACTGATAAGGGAAATTCCGGAGAGTCCTCACCACTCTCAGGGGAGTTCTGGCTATCACATTCCTGGTACATAGGGGCACCAGTGGGGGGCTCAGGATCATCCCACAGTTCCCAGAACTTCGGAAAATCCCTTCCCACAATGGCGTCATACGGTAACTGAGATACTAAGCCCACTGGATGAGAGAGGGTACCTTTGGGGGTCTCGAAACACACTGTAGTCACTGGATACTCTCGGGTGTCCCCATGCACACAAATAACAGCTACCTTGCTATTCCCAGAGACCTCTGTTTTAACTAACTCAGCCTTTATCAGGGTCACAAGGCTACCTGAATCCAGCAATACCACAACATTTCTACCATTAACACACATTTTGCATAAATGTTTCTCAGTTCCTCGAATGGCAGTGCATGCGACTGTCGCACACAGCGACTGACGTCTGCCCGTCAGAAAGTCACACTGCATGGGTTCCTCCACAACCGGGCAATTGGCTGCAATATGTCCCGCTTGCCGGCAGCGGTAGCAAACGATCCTTCTTGCGGCCTCTTGAGCCGCTGATTTCCCAGGCTGTTCTCGCCAAACTTGGGGTAGAGCTCCCACCCTCTCACTCTCTCCACCCTCACCCCTTGGAATCGTCTTATCTGCCCCTGGGGATGGTCTGGTCTTAGGGTGGAAAGTCCGAGTGTCTCTGGAAGAGGCCGTCAGGTTCTCTGTAGCCAAGTATTTCTCCACACGATCCACAAGACCATCGGCCGTCTCTGGGTCTCCATGGCTTACCCACTTTTGGATGGCAGTAGGAAGAGCTCTCAAAAACCGATCCATTACAACACGTTCCACAATCTTTGGTGCGGACAAAGTCTCTGGCTGTAGCCACTTTCTGCTCAGGTGAATGAGATCATACATTTGAGACCTGGGGGGTTTTCCAAGCTGGAAAGTCCAGTTATGCACACGCTGAGCCCGGACAGCCTGGGTGACACCCAGCCTTGCCAATATTTCAGCTTTTAGCATCGCATAGTCTTTTGCTTGGTTAGGCTCTAGGTCATAGTAAGCTTTCTGCGATTCACCAGTTAACAGAGGAGCCACCAGTCCAGCCCACTGCTCCTCAGGCCACTTTTCTCTTTCAGCGGTCCTTTCAAATGTGGTCAAAAATACCTCTGGATCATCCTCTCCAGTCATTTTTGTCAATAAACGACTCACCCCAAAGGACGCGGTATTAGTGGGACGGCTTTCCTCACTGGTCTGCGGACGTTGCTGCATTGCTGCTTCCATCTGTTGTTGTAGTCTCTGCTCTTGCTTCTGCAACAGGTCTATGATGCGGGCCTCAGATTGCTGCTGGGCTTGTTGCTGAGCCTCCAGACTCTGTTGCAAAGTTGCGTTTGTCTGCTGCTGGGCTGCAAGGCTCTGTTGATGAGCTTGCTGCTGGGCTGCGAAGTTCTGTTGTTGAGCTGCAAGGCTCTTTTGCAAACCTGCATTTGTCTGCTGTTGATTGGCATTTGCTAGAGCCAGCTGCTTCAGTATCTCCTCCATGCTGGCTTAAAAAAAAACTGCCACTGGTTCTCCACCAACTGTGAGGGGGTTAGCTCGGCAGCGGGTGTGTGTGACCCCCGAGATGGGCTCCCCACACAAAAACAGGCCCAGCAAACGGAGGTTGTGGTTTTCAAAATCAAAAAGGTGCGGTTTATTTTCTATTTACAGTGACAAAACACAGCAAAGCAAAAGAAACATAACCAAAATAAATCCTGGTCAAGTTGACCTCTGACTAAACATACAGGTTTCCTAACTAACAACTGGGATCAGCCTAGTGCTGTCCTAGTCCCTAAGTCCCTGGTTTTAAATGTCCAAGCAAATAGCCACACAGGCTTTGTCTCACCGCACAGGGGTTCACTCTCCCTAGACAGTCCACACAGGTCTGGGTCCAGGCATGAGCAAACACCTAATGAAGCTGGGAGTTCTTATAGAGGCCTAAATGAGCTGACAAGCTTCAGCTGGTCTCATCAACTCCCTGTCTGTACGACGCCCCACACTCTCCCTAGAGGTATGAGTCATCCATGAGCCTACTAGCCTCAGCTGGGCTTATACAACTCTCCGCCTAGTTGTATAAGTCAGCATAAAGCCTGAATCTGGGCGAAATATATCTACCCCCCTGGATGCAACCAGGTGACTTTACCTTCCTGCTGTCACAGTATTTATACAGGGAAATCATATCCCCCCTTATGTATTTATACATGGAGATCATATCCCCCCCTTATGTATTTATACATGGAGATCATATCCCCCCCTTATGTATTTATACATGGAGATCATATCCCCCCTTATGTATTTATACAGGGAAATCATATCCCCCCTTATGTATTTATACATGGAGATCATATCCCCCCCTTATGTATTTATACATGGAGATCATATCTCCCCCCTTATGTATTTATACAGGGAAATCATATCCCCCTTATGTATTTATACATGGAGATCATATCCCCCCTTATGTATTTATACATGGAGATCATTTCCCCCCCACTTATGTATTTATACATGGAGATCATATCCCCCCTTATGTATTTATACAGGGAAATCATATCCCCCCTTATGTATTTATACATGGAGATCATATCCCCCCCTTATGTATTTATACATGGAGATCATATCCCCCCTTATGTATTTATACATGGAGATCATATCCCCCCTTATGTATTTATACATGGAGATCATATCCCCCCCTTATGTATTTATACATGGACATCATTTCCCCCCCTTATATATTTATACATGGAGATCATATCCCTCCTTATGTATTTATACATGGAGATCATATCCCCCCCTTATGTATTTATACACGGAGATCATATCCCCCCTTATGTATTTATACATGAAGATCATATCCCCCTTATATATTTTTACATGGAGATCATATCCCCCCTTATGTATTTATACATGGAGATCATATCCCCCCCTTATGTATTTATACATGGAGATCATATCCCCCTTATGTATTTATACATGGAGATCATATCCCCCCCTTATGTATTTATACATGGAGATCATATCCCCCCCTTATGTATTTATACATGGAGATCATATCTCCCCCCTTATGTATTTATACATGGAGATCATATCCCCCTTATGTATTTATACATGGAGATCATATCCCCCCCTTATGTATTTATACATGGAGATCATATCCCCCCTTATGTATTTATACATGGAGATCA
This sequence comes from Rana muscosa, assembly GCA_029206835.1. NCBI lineage: Eukaryota > Metazoa > Chordata > Amphibia > Anura > Ranidae > Rana > Rana muscosa. The sequence goes on from CM055127.1 coordinate 196,701,815, forward strand.
TATCCCCCCCCCCTTATGTATTTATACATGGAGATCATATCCCCCCCTTATGTATTTATACATGGAGATCATATCCCCCCCCTTTATGTATTTATACATGGTGATCATATCCCCCTTATGTATTTATATATGGAGATCATATCCCCCCTTATGTATTTATACAGGGAAATCATATCCCCCCTTATGTATTTATACATGAAGATCATATCCCCCTTATGTATTTATACATGGAGATCATATCCTCCTTATGTATTTATACATGGAGATCATCTCCCCCCCTTATGTATTATACATAGAGATCATCTCCCCCCCTTATGTATTATACATGGAGATTATATCCCCCCCTTATGTATTTATACATGGAGATCATATCCCCCCTTATGTATTATACATGGAGATTATATCCCCCCCTTATGTATTATACATGGAGATCATCTCCCCCCTTATGTATTATACATAGAGATCATCTCCCCCCCTTATGTATTATACATGGAGATCATCTCCCCCCCTTATGTATTATACATGGAGATTATATCCCCCCCTTATGTATTATACATGGAGATCATATCCCCCTTATGTATTATACATGGAGATCATATCTCCCCCTTATGTATTTATACATGGAGATTATATCCCCCCCTTATGTACTTATACATGGAGATCATATCTCCCCCTTATGTATTTATACATGGAGATCATATCCCCCCCTTATGTATTTATACATGGAGGTCATATCCCCCCCTTATGTATTTATACATGGAGGTCATATCCCCCCTTATGTATTTATACATGGAGATCATATCCCCCCTTATGTATTTATACATGGAGATCATATCCCCCCTTATGTATTTATACATGGAGATCATATCCCCCCCTTATGTATGTATACATGGAGATTATATCCCCCTATTATGTATTTATACATGGAGATCATATCCCCCTTATGTATTTATACATGGAGATCATATCCCCCTTATATATTCGTATATGGAGATCATATCCCCCCCTTATGTATTTATACATGGAGATCATATACCCCCCTTATGCATTTATACATGGAGATCATATCCCCCCTTATGTATTTATACATGGAGATCATATCCCCCCCTTATGTATTTATACATGGAGATCATATCCCCCTTATGTATTTATACATGGAGATCATATCCCCCCTTATGTATTTATACATGGAGATCATATCCCCCCCTTATGTATTTATACATGGACATCATTTCCCCCCTTATATATTTTTACATGGAGATCATATCCCTCCTTATGTATTTATACATGGAGATCATATCCCCCCTTATGTATTCATACATGAAGATCATATCCCCCTTATATATTTTTACATGGAGATCATATCCCCCCTTATGTATTTATACATGGAGATCATATCCCCCCCTTATGTATTTATACATGGAGATCATATCCCCCCCCTTTATGTATTTATACATGGTGATCATATCCCCCCTTATGTATTTATACATGGAGATCATATCCCCCCTTATGTATTTATACATGGAGATCATATCCCCCCTTATGTATTTATACATGGAGATCATATCCCCCCTTATGTATTTATACAGGGAAATCATATCCCCCCTTATGTATTTATACATGGAGATCATATCCCCCCCACTTATGTATTTATACATGGAGATCATATCCCCCCCACTTATGTATTTATACATGGAGATCATATCCCCCCCCTTATGTATTTATACAGGGAAATCATATCCCCCCTTATGTATTTATACATGGAGATCATATCCCCCCCCCTTATGTATTTATACATGGAGATCATATCCCCCCTTATGTATTTATACATGGAGATCATATCCCCCCTTATGTATTTATACATGGAGATCATATCCCCCCTTATGTATTTATACATGAGATCATATCTCCCCCCCTTATGTATTTATACATGGAGATCATATCCCCCCTTATGTATTTATACAGGGAAATCATATCCCCCTTATGTATTTATACATGGAGATCATATCCCCCCTTATGTATTTATACATGGAGATCATTTCCCCCCCACTTATGTATTTATACATGGAGATCATATCCCCCCTTATGTATTTATACAGGGAAATCATATCCCCCCTTATGTATTTATACATGGAGATCATATCCCCCCCTTATGTATTTATACATGGAGATCATATCCCCCCTTATGTATTTATACATGGAGATCATATCCCCCTTATGTATTTATACATGGAGATCATATCCCCCCCTTATGTATTTATACATGGACATCATTTCCCCCCCTTATATATTTATACATGGAGATCATATCCCTCCTTATGTATTTATACATGGAGATCATATCCCCCCCTTATGTATTTATACACGGAGATCATATCCCCCCTTATGTATTTATACATGAAGATCATATCCCCCTTATATATTTTTACATGGAGATCATATCCCCCCTTATGTATTTATACATGGAGATCATATCCCCCCCTTATGTATTTATACATGGAGATCATATCCCCCTTATGTATTTATACATGGAGATCATATCCCCCCCTTATGTATTTATACATGGAGATCATATCCCCCCCTTATGTATTTATACATGGAGATCATATCTCCCCCCTTATGTATTTATACATGGAGATCATATCCCCCTTATGTATTTATACATGGAGATCATATCCCCCCCTTATGTATTTATACATGGAGATCATATCCCCCCTTATGTATTTATACATGGAGATCATATCCCCCCCCCTTATGTATTTATACATGGAGATCATATCCCCCCCTTATGTATTTATACATGGAGATCATATCCCCCCCCCTTTATGTATTTATACATGGTGATCATATCCCCCTTATGTATTTATATATGGAGATCATATCCCCCCTTATGTATTTATACATGGAGATCATATCCCCCCTTATGTATTTATACATGGAGATCATATCCCCCCTTATGTATTTATACATGGAGATCATATCCCCCTTATGTATTTATACAGGGAGATCATATCCCCCCTTATGTATTTATACATGGAGATCATATCCCCCTTATGTATTTATACATGGAGATCATATCCCCCCCTTATGTATTTATACATGGAGATCATATCCCCCCCACTTATGTATTTATACATGGAGATCATATCCCCCCCACTTATGTATTTATACAGGGAAATCATATCCCCCCTTATGTATTTATACATGAGATCATATCTCCCCCCTTATGTATTTATACATGGAGATCATATCCCCCCTTATGTATTTATACAGGGAAATCATATCCCCCTTATGTATTTATACATGGAGATCATATCCCCCCTTATGTATTTATACATGGAGATCATTTCCCCCCCACTTATGTATTTATACATGGAGATCATATCCCCCCTTATGTATTTATACAGGGAAATCATATCCCCCCTTATGTATTTATACATGGAGATCATATCCCCCCCTTATGTATTTATACATGGAGATCATATCCCCCCTTATGTATTTATACATGGAGATCATATCCCCCCTTATGTATTTATACATGGAGATCATATCCCCCCCTTATGTATTTATACATGGAGATCATATCCCCCCCTTATGTATTTATACATGGAGATCATATCTCCCCCCTTATGTATTTATACATGGAGATCATATCCCCCCTTATGTATTTATACAGGGAAATCATATCCCCCCTTATGTATTTATACATGGAGATCATATCCCCCCCTTATGTATTTATACATGGAGATCATATCCCCCCTTATGAATTTATACATGGAGATCATATCCCCCCTTATGTATTGTGAGGGGGTTAGCTCGGCAGCGGGTGTGTGTGACCCCCGAGATGGGCTCCCCACACAAAAACAGGCCCAGCAAACGGAGGTTGTGGTTTTCAAAATCAAAAAGGTGCGGTTTATTTTCTATTTACAGTGACAAAACACAGCAAAGCAAAAGAAACATAAACAAAATAAATCCTGGTCAACTTGACCTCTGACTAAACATACAGGTTTCCTAACTAACAACTGGGATCAGCCTAGTGCTGTCCTAGTCCCTAAGTCCCTGGTTTTAAATGTCCAAGCAAATAGCCACACAGGCTTTGTCTCACCGCACAGGGGTTCACTCTCCCTAGACAGTCCACACAGGTCTGGTTCCAGGCATGAGCTAACATCTAATGAAGCTGGGAGTTCTTATAGAGGCCTAAATGAGCTGACAAGCTTCAGCTGGTCTCATCAACTCCCTGTCTGTACGACGCCCAGCACTCTCCCTAGAGGTATGAGTCATCCATGAGCCCACTAGCCTTATACAACTCTCCACCTAGTTGTATAAGTCGGCGTAAAGCCTGAATCTGGGCGAAATATATCTACCCCCCTGGATGCAACCAGGTGACTTTACCTTCCTGCTGTCACATACCCCCCCCCTCTTGTTTTAACCTCGGGGTTGGAACACCAGCAATCAGGCATTCATGTACTCGAGACAAAGCATCCACATTCCCCATTTGAACGCCAGGGCGATGCTTTACTGTGAAGTTGAATTCCTGGAGGGCCAGGAACCACCTATTCACTCTTCTATTTGTTTCCTTGTTTTGAGCCATCCACTTTAACGGAGCGTGATCCGTAACCATGTCAAAGTGCCTACCTAGCAGGTAGTACCGAAGGGAATCTAGAGCCCACTTCACCGCTAAACACTCCTTTTCAACCGTGGCGTAATTTACCTCATGGGACTTCAACTTCCTGCTGAGGTAAATGACTGGGTGCTCTTCCCCGTTCCAGACCTGGGACAATACTGCTCCTAACCCCACATCTGACGCATCACTTTGTACGACAAAGTCTTTAGAGAAGTCGGGTGAGTACAACACTGGCTGGCTACATAAGGCTTGTTTCAAGAATTGGAATGCTGCCTCAGCCTCGGGGGTCCATTTAATCATGACCGACCCTTTCCCTTTCGTCAGGTTGGTTAGGGGCACAGCCTTAGAAGCAAAGTGGGGAATGAATCGCCGATAATACCCAGCGATTCCCAGAAAGGCTCGTACCTGCTTCTTGCTGTTGGGACGTGGCCAACTCTGGATGGCCTCGACTTTGTTGAGTTGGGGTTTTATTACTCCCCTCCCAATGGTGTACCCAAGATATTTGGCCTCCTCCTGCCCAATGGTACACTTCTTGGGGTTAGCCGTAAACCCCGCTTCCCGAACAGAGTCCAGGACTGCTTGCACTTTTGGCAGATGTGAGGCCCAATCTGTGCTATGGACAATTATGTCATCCAGGTAAGCCGCAGCATACTTCCGATGGGGCCTCAGCATCTGGTCCATTTTCCGCTGGAATGTGGCCGGCGCATTCTGTAACCCGAACGGCATTCTCTTATATTGGAACGCCCCGTCTGGGGTTACAAATGCGGTTTTCTCTTTGGCCGACTTGGCCAGGGGGATTTGCCAATACCCTTTTGTGAGGTCAAGAGTCGTCATGTATCGGGCTGTTCCCAGCCGGTCGATCAACTCATCTATACGTGGCATGGGGTAGGTGTCAAATTTTGTAACTTTGTTCAACTGTCGAAAATCGTTACAAAATCGCCAGCTCCCATCCGGTTTAGGCACCAACACAATGGGACTAGACCAATCACTTTGGGACTCCTCTATCACCCCTAAGTTCAGCATTTTCTGTACTTCCTCCCGTATTGCCTCCCGTCGGGCCTCTGGGATCCGATAGGGTTTTAACTTCACCCTTTCACCGGGCGGGGTAATGATGTCATGCTCTACCCCAGATGTTTGTCCCGGCAGCTCAGAGAATACCTCCTTGTTGCGAAGCACAAACTCCTTAACCTCCTGTTGTTGGGGTTGTGACAAGGTGGCTGCTATTCCAACCTCCGGAATCACGCAACCAGTTTGAGCTGGTGACCAAGTGTCTGCGACTAGGGACTCTCTATCCCTCCAGGCTTTCAACAGATTAACGTGATAGATCTGTTCGGGCTTTCGCCTTCCTGGTTGTCTGACCTTGTAATTCACTTCGCTCACTTTTTCCATTATCTCGTAGGGGCCTTGCCATTTGGCAAGGAATTTACTTTCAACCGTAGGGACAAGTACCAGTATCCTATCCCCCGGGGAAAAGGTACGGGTCTTGGCTGCACGGTTGTACACTCTCTGCTGTGCTAACTGCGCTTGGGCCAAATGTTCCTTCACGATGGGCATTACCTGTGCAATTCGGTCTTGCATCAGGGCGACATGCTCAATCACACTCCTGTGGGGAGAACTCTCACTTTCCCAAGTTTCCTTGGCAATATCCAACAGCCCTCTTGGGTGTCTCCCATACAGTAACTCAAAGGGGGAGAATCCCGTAGAGGATTGGGGCACCTCCCTAATAGCAAACATCAGATAAGGAAGTAGACAGTCCCAATCCTTTCCATCTCTATCCACCACTTTCTTCAACATTTGTTTTAGGGTTTTGTTGAATCTTTCAACCAGCCCATCGGTTTGGGGGTGATACACAGATGTACGTAATTGCGTCACTTTGAACAATTTACACAGCTCCTTCATAACCCGGGACATAAAGGGTGTACCTTGGTCCGTAAGCAGTTCTTTACAAATACCCACCCGGCTAAACACAAGAGATAGCTCTTTGGCTATGGTTTTGGCCGAGGTATTTCGGAGAGGGATCGCTTCTGGATAACGGGTGGCATAGTCCATTATAACTAATATGTACTGGTGCCCCCTAGCGGACTTGATTATAGGACCTACCAAATCCATGGCGATCCTCTCAAACGGGACCTCAATGATGGGTAGAGGGACCAGCGGGCTACGGAAATGTGGCATCGGGGCCGACCTCTGACACACAGGGCAGGAGGAACAATAATTTTCTATGTCCTTCATCACCCCCGGCCAATAGAATCTCTAATACCCTCTCTCGGGTTTTCTCTGTCCCCAGATGACCTCCAAGAATGTGCCCATGGGCCAACTCCAACACCAACTTCCTGTAAGGTTTGGGCACCACAAGCTGCTCAACGGTTTCTTCTGCCCTTTTTGCCACCCGATACAGTAGGTCCTTCTCTACGCTGAAGTATGGGTAAGTGCAGGTATTATCTGGGTTCACTAACTCGCCATCTATTTTCACTACGTTTTCCCGTGCCTTTATTAGGGCGGGGTCTTTCAACTGTTCTGTGGCAAAGTTTTCCCTGTGAACCTCAAGATCAGAAAACTCCACAGACGGTAGGTTTTCGTCTGAGGAGGTGGGCTCCTCTCCAGTTTCTTGAGTCTCCCCTGCCAATACTGATAAGGGAAATTCCGGAGAGTCCTCACCACTCTCAGGGGAGTTCTGGCTATCACATTCCTGGTACATAGGGGCACCAGTGGGGGGCTCAGGATCATCCCACAGTTCCCAGAACTTCGGAAAATCCCTTCCCACAATGGCGTCATACGGTAACTGAGATACTAAGCCCACTGGATGAGAGAGGGTACCTTTGGGGGTCTCGAAACACACTGTAGTCACTGGATACTCTCGGGTGTCCCCATGCACACAAATAACAGCTACCTTGCTATTCCCAGAGACCTCTGTTTTAACTAACTCAGCCTTTATCAGGGTCACAAGGCTACCTGAATCCAGCAATACCACAACATTTCTACCATTAATACACATTTTGCATAAATGTTTCTCAGTTCCTCGAATGGCAGTGCATGCGACTGTCGCACACAGCGACTGACGTCTGCCCGTCAGAAAGTCACACTGCATGGGTTCCTCCACAACCGGGCAATTGGCTGCAATATGTCCCGCTTGCCGGCAGCGGTAGCAAACGATCCTTCTTGCGGCCTCTTGAGCCGCTGATTTCCCAGGCTGTTCTCGCCAAACTTGGGGTAGAGCTCCCACCCTCTCACTCTCTCCACCCTCACCCCTTGGAATCGTCTTATCTGCCCCTGGGGATGGTCTGGTCTTAGGGTGGAAAGTCCGAGTGTCTCTGGAAGAGGCCGTCAGGTTCTCTGTAGCCAAGTATTTCTCCACACGATCCACAAGACCATCGGCCGTCTCTGGGTCTCCATGGCTTACCCACTTTTGGATGGCAGTAGGAAGAGCTCTCAAAAACCGATCCATTACAACACGTTCCACAATCTTTGGTGCGGACAAAGTCTCTGGCTGTAGCCACTTTCTGCTCAGGTGAATGAGATCATACATTTGAGACCTGGGGGGTTTTCCAAGCTGGAAAGTCCAGTTATGCACACGCTGAGCCCGGACAGCCTGGGTGACACCCAGCCTTGCCAATATTTCAGCTTTTAGCATCGCATAGTCTTTTGCTTGGTTAGGCTCTAGGTCATAGTAAGCTTTCTGCGATTCACCAGTTAACAGAGGAGCCACCAGTCCAGCCCACTGCTCCTCAGGCCACTTTTCTCTTTCAGCGGTCCTTTCAAATGTGGTCAAAAATACCTCTGGATCATCCTCTCCAGTCATTTTTGTCAATAAACGACTCACCCCAAAGGACGCGGTATTAGTGGGACGGCTTTCCTCACTGGTCTGCGGACGTTGCTGCATTGCTGCTTCCATCTGTTGTTGTAGTCTCTGCTCTTGCTTCTGTAACAGGTCTATGAAGCGGGCCTCAGATTGCTGCTGGGCTTGTTGCTGAGCCTCCAGACTCTGTTGCAAAGTTGCGTTTGTCTGCTGCTGGGCTGCAAGGCTCTGTTGATGAGCTTGCTGCTGGGCTGCGAAGTTCTGTTGTTGAGCTGCAAGGCTCTTTTGCAAACCTGCATTTGTCTGCTGTTGATTGGCATTTGCTAGAGCCAGCTGCTTCAGTATCTCCTCCATGCTGGCTTAAAAAAAAACTGCCACTGGTTCTCCACCAACTGTGAGGGGGTTAGCTCGGCAGCGGGTGTGTGTGACCCCCGAGATGGGCTCCCCACACAAAAACAGGCCCAGCAAACGGAGGTTGTGGTTTTCAAAATCAAAAAGGTGCGGTTTATTTTCTATTTACAGTGACAAAACACAGCAAAGCAAAAGAAACATAACCAAAATAAATCCTGGTCAAGTTGACCTCTGACTAAACATACAGGTTTCCTAACTAACAACTGGGATCAGCCTAGTGCTGTCCTAGTCCCTAAGTCCCTGGTTTTAAATGTCCAAGCAAATAGCCACACAGGCTTTGTCTCACCGCACAGGGGTTCACTCTCCCTAGACAGTCCACACAGGTCTGGGTCCAGGCATGAGCTAACATCTAATGAAGCTGGGAGTTCTTATAGAGGCCTAAATGAGCTGACAAGCTTCAGCTGGTCTCATCAACTCCCTGTCTGTACGACGCCCCACACTCTCCCTAGAGGTATGAGTCATCCATGAGCCTACTAGCCTCAGCTGGGCTTATACAACTCTCCGCCTAGTTGTATAAGTCAGCATAAAGCCTGAATCTGGGCGAAATATATCTACCCCCCTGGATGCAACCAGGTGACTTTACCTTCCTGCTGTCACAGTATTTATACAGGGAAATCATATCCCCCCTTATGTATTTATACATGGAGATCATATCCCCCCCTTATGTATTTATACATGGAGATCATATCCCCCCCTTATGTATTTATACATGGAGATCATATCCCCCCTTATGTATTTATACAGGGAAATCATATCCCCCCTTATGTATTTATACATGGAGATCATATCCCCCCCTTATGTATTTATACATGGAGATCATATCTCCCCCCTTATGTATTTATACATGGAGATCATATCCCCCTTATGTATTTATACATGGAGATCATATCCCCCCCTTATGTATTTATACATGGAGATCATATCCCCCCCTTATGTATTTATACATGGAGATCATATCCCCCCCTTATGTATTTATACATGGAGATCATATCCCCCCCTTATGTATTTATACATGGAGATCATATACCCCCCTTATGCATTTATACATAGAGATCATCTCCCCCACTTATGTATTATACATGGAGATCATCTCCCCCCCTTATGTATTATACATGGAGATTATATCCCCCCTTATGTATTTATACATGGAGATCATCTCCCCCCTTATGTATTATACATGGAGATCATATCCCCCCCTTATGTATTATACATGGAGATCATATCTCCCCCTTATGTATTTATACATGGAGATTATATCCCCCCTTATGTACTTATACATGGAGATCATATCTCCCCCTTATGTATTTATACATGGAGATCATATCCCCCCCTTATGTATTTATACATGGATATCATATCCCCCCCCTTTATGTATTTATACATGGAGATCATATCCCCCCTTATGTATTTATACATGGAGATCATATCCCCCCTCCTTATGTATTTATACATGGAGATCATATCCCCCTTATGTATTTATACATGGAGATCATATCCCCCCCCCTTATGTATTTATACATGGAGATCATATCCCCCTTATGTATTTATACATGGAGATCATATCCCCCCCCTTATGTATTTATACATGGAGATCATATCCCCCCCTTATGTATTTATACATGGAGATCATATCCCCCTTATGTATTTATACATGGAGATCATATCCCCCTTATGTATTTATACATGGAGATCATATCCCCCCTTATGTATTTATACATTGAGATCATATCCCCCCCTTATGTATTTATACATGGAGATCATATCCCCCCCCTCTTATGTATTTATACATGGAGATCATATCCCCCCCCCCCCTTATGTATTTATACATGGAGATCATATCCCCCCCTTATGTATTTATACATGGAGATCATATCCCCCCCTTATGTATTTATACATGGAGATCATATCCCCCCCTTATGTATTTATACAAGGAGATCATATCCCCCTTATGTATTTATACAAGGAGATCATATCCCCCCTTATGTATTTATACATGGAGATCATCTCCCCCCTTATGTATTTATACATGGAGATCATCTCCCCCCTTATGTATTTATACATGGAGATCATATCCCCCCTTATGTATTTATACATTGAGATCATATCCCCCCCCTTATATATAAAAATTCAGTTTTTAGGTGGGGACAGGATATGATTCTTTAAAGAGATGGGTTTTCTGGATTGTCTAAATCGCTGGGCTAGGGAGTTCCATAGGATGGGAGAGGCTCTGGAGAAGTCCTGGAGGAGGTGATGAGCGAACTAGAGAGCAGGAGGTCCTGGGAGCAACAAGGAGAACAATTAGGTAGGTATTGTGAGACTAGGGTAGCAATGTAGCTGGGAGCAGGATGTGGGTGGCTTTGTAAGTTATTGTTAGTGCCTTGAATGTAATATACTATAGTTGGAGGTCAGTGGAGGGATTGGTAGAGAGGGGTGGAGGACACTGAATGGAGATCAGTGGAGGGATTGGTAGAGAGGTGGAGGACACTGAATGGAGGTCAGTGAAGGGATTGGTAGAGAGGGGTGGAGGACAATGAATGGAGGTCAGTGGAGGGATTGGTAGAGAGGGATGGAGGACACTGAATGGAGACCAGTGGAAGGATTGGCAGAGAGGGGTGGAGGACACTGAATGGAGGTCAGTGGAGGGATTGGCAGAGAGGGGTGGAGGACACTAAATGGAGGTCAGTGGAGGGATTGGTAGAGAGGTGGAGGACACTGAATGGAGGTCAGTGAAGGGATTGGTAGAGAGGTGGAGGACACTGAATGGAGGTCAGTGAAGGGATTGGTAGAGAGGGGTGGAGGACACTGAATGGAGGTCAGTGGAGGGATTGGTAGAGAGGGGTGGAGGACACTGAATGGAGGTCAGTGGAGGGATTGGTAGAGGGGTGGAGGACACTGAATGGAGGTCAGTGGAGGGATTGGTAGAGAGGGGTGGAGGACACTGAATGGAGGTCAGTGGAGGGATTGGTAGAGAGGGGTGGAGGACAATGAATGGAGACCAGTGGAGGGATTGGTAGAGAGGGGTGGAGGACACTAAATGGAGGTCAGTGGGGGGATTGGTAGAGAGGTGGAGGACACTGAATGGAGGTCAGTGGAGGGATTGGTAGAGAGGGGTGGAGGACACTGAATGGAGGTCAGTGGAGAGATTGGTAGAGAGGGGTGGAGGACAATGAATGGAGACCAGTGGAGGGATTGGTAGAGAGGGGTGGAGGACACTGAATGGAGATCAGTGGAGGGATTGGTAGAGAGGGGTGGAGGACACTGAATGGAGGTCAGTGGAGGGATTGGTAGAGAGGGATGGAGGACAATGAATGGAGGTCAGTGGAGGGATTGGTAGAGAGGGGTGGAGGACACTGAATGGAGGTCAGTGGAGGGATTGGTAGAGAGGGGTGGAGGACACTGAATGGAGGTCAGTGGAGGGATTGGTAGAGAGGGGGGGAGGACACTGAATGGAGGTCAGTGGAGGGATTGGTAGAGAGGGGTGGAGGACACTGAATGGAGGTCAGTGGGAGGGATTGGAGGAGAGGGGTGGAGGACACTGAATGGAGACCAGTGGAGGGATTGGTAGAGAGGGGTGGAGGACACTGAATGGAGGTCAGTGGAGGGATTGGTAGAGAGGGTTGGAGGACACTGAATGTAGACCAGTGGAGGGATTGGTAGAGAGGGGTGGAGGACACTGAATGGAGACCAGTGGAGGGATTGGTAGAGAGGGATGGAGGACACTGAATGGAGACCAGTGGAGGGATTGGTAGAGAGGGGTGGAGGACACTGAATGGAGATCAGTGGAGGGATTGGTAGAGAGGGGTGGAGGACACTGAATGGAGACCAGTGGAGGGATTGGTAGAGAGGGATGGAGGACACTGAATGGAGACCAGTGGAGGGATTGGTAGAGAGGGGTGGAGGACACTGAATGGAGATCAGTGGAGGGATTGGTAGAGAGGGGTGGAGGACACTGAATGGAGACCAGTGGAGGGATTGGTAGAGAGGGGTGGAGGACACTGAATAGAGGTCAGTGGAGGGATTGGTAGAGAGGGGTGGAGGACACTGAATGGAGGTCAGTGGAGGGATTGGTAGAGAGGGGTGGAGGACACTGAATGGAGACCAGTGGAGGGATTGGTAGAGAGGGGTGGAGGACACTGAATAGAGGTCAGTGGAAGGATTGGTAGAGAGGGGTGGAGGACACTGAATGGAGACCAGTGGAGGGATTGGTAGAGAGGGATGGAGGACACTGAATGGAGACCAGTGGAGGGATTGGTAGAGAGGGGTGGAGGACACTGAATGGAGATCAGTGGAGGGATTGGTAGAGAGGGGTGGAGGACACTGAATAGAGGTCAGTGGAAGGATTGGTAGAGAGGGGTGGAGGACACTGAATGGAGACCAGTGGAGGGATTGGTAGAGAGGGGTGGAGGACACTGAATGGAGGTCAGTGGAGGGATTGGTAGAGAGGGGTGGAGGACACTGAATGGAGACCAGTGGAGGGATTGGTAGAGAGGGGTGGAGGACACTGAATAGAGGTCAGTGGAAGGATTGGTAGAGAGGGGTGGAGGACACTGAATGGAGACCAGTGGAGGGATTGGTAGAGAGGGATGGAGGACACTGAATGGAGACCAGTGGAGGGATTGGTAGAGAGGGGTGGAGGACACTGAATGGAGACCAGTGGAGGGATTGGTAGAGAGGGGTGGAGGACACTGAATGGAGACCAGTGGAGGGATTGGTAGAGAGGGGTGGAGGACACTGAATGGAGACCAGTGGAGGGATTGGTAGAGAGGGGTGGAGGACACTGAATGGAGACCAGTGGAGGGATTGGTAGAGAGGGGTGGAGGACACTGAATGGAGACCAGTGGAGGGATTGGTAGAGAGGGGTGGAGGACACTGAATGGAGACCAGTGGAGGGATTGGTAGAGAGGGGTGGAGGACACTGAATGGAGGTCAGTGGAGGGATTGGTAGAGAGGGGTGGAGGACACTGAATGGAGGTCAGTGGAGGGATTGGTAGAGAGGGGTGGAGGACACTGAATAGAGGTCAGTGAAGGGATTGGTAGAGAGGAGTGGAGGACACTGAATGGAGACCAGTAGAGGGATTGGTAGAGAGGGGTGGAGGACACTGAATGGAGATCAGTGGAGGGATTGGTAGAGAGGGGTGGAGGACACTGAATAGAGGTCAGTGGAAGGATTGGTAGAGAGGGGTGGAGGACACTGAATGGAGACCAGTGGAGGGATTGGTAGAGAGGGGTGGAGGACACTGAATGGAGGTCAGTGGAAGGATTGGTAGAGAGGGGTGGAGGACACTGAATGGAGACCAGTGGAGGGATTGGTAGAGAGGGATGGAGGACACTGAATGGAGACCAGTGGAGGGATTGGTAGAGAGGGGTGGAGGACACTGAATGGAGATCAGTGGAGGGATTGGTAGAGAGGGGTGGAGGACACTGAATGGAGACCAGTGGAGGGATTGGTAGAGAGGGGTGGAGGACACTGAATGGAGACCAGTGGAGGGATTGGTAGAGAGGGGTGGAGGACACTGAATGGAGATCAGTGGAGGGATTGGTAGAGAGGGGTGGAGGACACTGAATGGAGGTCAGTGGAGGGATTGGTAGAGAGGGGTGGAGGACACTGAATGGAGACCAGTGGAGGGATTGGTAGAGAGGGGTGGAGGACACTGAATGGAGATCAGTGGAGGGATTGGTAGAGAGGGGTGGAGGACACTGAATGGAGGTCAGTGGGAGGGATTGGTAGAGAGGGGTGGAGGACACTGAATGGAGGTCAGTGGAGGGATTGGTAGAGAGGGGTGGAGGACACTGAATGGAGGTCAGTGAAGGGATTGGTAGAGAGGGGTGGAGGTCACTGAATGGAGGTCAGTGGAGGGATTGGTAGAGAGGGGTGGAGGACACTGAATGGAGATCAGTGGAGGGATTGGTAGAGAGGGGTGGAGGACACTGAATGGAGGTCAGTGGAGGGATTGGTAGAGAGGGGTGGAGGACACTGCATGGAGATCAGTGGAGGGATTGGTAGAGAGGGGTGGAGGACACTGAATGGAGGTCAGTGGAGGGATTGGTAGAGAGGGGTGGAGGACACTGAATGGAGGTCAGTGGAGGGATTGGAGGAGAGGGGTGGAGGACACTGAATGGAGGTCAGTGGAGGGATTGGAGGAGAGGGGTGGAGGACACTGAATGGAGGTCAGTGGAGGGATTGGCAGAGAGGGGTGGAGGACACTGAATGGAGGTCAGTGGAGGGATTGGAGGAGAGGGGTGGAGGACACTGAATGGAGGTCAGTGGAGGGATTGGTAGAGAGGGGTGGAGGACACTGAATGGAGACCAGTGGAGGGATTGGTAGAGAGGGGTGGAGGACACTGAATGGAGGTCAGTGGAGGGATTGGTAGAGAGGGGTGGAGGACACTGAATGGAGGCCAGTGGAGGGATTGGAGGAGAGGGGTGGAGGACACTGAATGGAGGTCAGTGGAGGGATTGGCAGAGAGGGGTGGAGGACACTGAATGGAGGTCAGTGGAGGGATTGGTAGAGAGGGGTGGAGGACACTGAATGGAGGTCAGTGGAGGGATTGGTAGAGAGGGGTGGAGGACACTGAATGGAGGTCAGTGGAGGGATTGGTAGAGAGGTGGAGGACACTGAATGGAGGTCAGTGGAGGGATTGGTAGAGAGGGGTGGAGGACACTGAATAGAGGTCAGTGGAGGGATTGGTAGAGAGGTGGACACTGAATGGAGATCAGTGGAGGGATTGGTAGAGAGGTGGAGTACACTGAATGGAGGTCAGTGGAGGTATGGTAGAGAGGGGTGGAGGACACTGAATGGAGGTCAGTGGAGGGATTGGTAGAGAGGGGTAAAGGACACTGAATGGAGGTCAGTGGAGGGATTGGTAGAGAGGTGGACACTGAATGGAGGTCAGTGGAGGTATGGTAGAGAGGGGTGGAGGACACTGAATGGAGGTCAGTGGAGGGATTGGTAGAGAGGTGGAGGACACTGAATGGAGGTCAGTGGAGGTATGGTAGAGAGGGGTGGAGGACACTGAATGGAGGTCAGTGGAGGGATTGGTAGAGAGGGGTGGAGGACACTGAATGGAGACCAGTGGAGGGATTGGTAGAGAGGAGGACACTGAATGGAGGTCAGTGGAGGGATTGGTAGAGAGGGGTGGAGGACACTGAATGGAGGTCAGTGGAGGGATTGGTAGAGAGGGGTGGAGGACACTGAATGGAGGTCAGTGGGAGGGATTGGTAGAGAGGGGTGGAGGACACTGAATGGAGACCAGTGGAGGGATTGGTAGAGAGGGGTGGAGGACACTGAATGGAGGTCAGTGAAGGGATTGGTAGAGAGGGGTGGAGGACACTGAATGGAGACCAGTGGAGGGATTGGTAGAGAGGGGTGGAGGACACTGAATGGAGGTCAGTGGAGGGATTGGTAGAGAGGGGTGGAGGACACTGAATTGAGGTCAGTGGAGGGATTGGTAGAGAGGGGTGGAGGACACTGAATGGAGGTCAGTGGGAGGGATTGGTAGAGAGGGGTGGAGGACACTGAATGGAGACCAGTGGAGGGATTGGTAGAGAGGGGTGGAGGACACTGAATGGAGGTCAGTGGAGGGATTGGTAGAGAGGGGTGGAGGACACTGAATGGAGGTCAGTGGAGGGATTGGTAGAAAGGGGTGGAGGACACTGAATGGAGACCAGTGGAGGGATTGGTAGAGAGGGGTTGAGGACACTGAATGGAGGTCAGTGGAGGGATTGGTAGAGAGGGGTGGAGGACACTGAATGGAGACCAGTGGAGGGATTGGTAGAGAGGGGTGGAGGACACTGAATGGAGGTCAGTGGGAGGGATTGGTAGAGAGGGGTGGAGGACACTGAATGGAGACCAGTGGAGGGATTGGTACAGAGGGGTGGAGGACACTGAATGGAGGTCAGTGGGAGGGATTGGTAGAGAGGGGTGGAGGACACTGAATGGAGGTCAGTGGAGGGATTGGTAGAGAGGGGTGGAGGACACTGAATGGAGGTCAGTGGGAGGGATTGGTAGAGAGGGGTGGAGGACACTGAATGGAGACCAGTGGAGGGATTGGTAGAGAGGGGTGGAGGACACTGAATGGAGACCAGTGGAGGGATTGGTAGAGAGGGGTGGAGGACACTGAATGGAGGTCAGTGGGAGGGATTGGTAGAGAGGGGTGGAGGACACTGAATGGAGGTCAGTGGGAGGGATTGGTAGAGAGGGGTGGAGGACACTGAATGGAGGTCAGTGGAGGGATTGGTAGAGAGGGGTGGAGGACACTGAATGGAGGTCAGTGGAGGGATTGGTAGAGAGGGGTGGAGGACACTGAATGGAGACCAGTGGCGGGATTGGTAGAGAGGGGTGGAGGACACTGAATGGAGGTCAGTGAAGGGATTGGTAGAGAGGGGTGGAGGACACTGAATGGAGACCAGTGGAGGGATTGGTAGAGAGGGGTGGAGGACACTGAATGGAGGTCAGTGGAGGGATTGGTAGAGAGGGGTGGAGGACACTGAATGGAGGCCAGTGGAGGGATTGGTAGAGAGGGGTGGAGGACACTGAATGGAGACCAGTGGAGGGATTGGTAGAGAGGGATGGAGGACACTGAATGGAGGTCAGTGGAGGGATTGGAGGAGAGGGGTGGAGGACACTGAATGGAGACCAGTGGAGGGATTGGTAGAGAGGGGTGGAGGACACTGAATGGAGGTCAGTGGAGGGATTGGTAGAGAGGGGTGGAGGACACTGAATGGAGGTCAGTGGAGGGATTGGTAGAGAGGGGTGGAGGACACAGAATGGAGATCAGTGGAGGGATTGGTAGAGAGGGGTGGAGGACACTGAATGGAGACCAGTGGAAGGATTGGTAGAGAGGGGTGGAGGACACTGAATGGAGGTCAGTGGAGGGATTGGTAGAGAGGGGTGGGGGACACTGAATGGAGGTCAGTGGAGGGATTGGTAGAGAGGGGTGGGGGACACTGAATGGAGACCAGTGGAGGGATTGGTAGAGAGGGGGGGAGGACACTGAATGGAGGTCAGTGGAGGGATTGGTAGAGAGGGGTGGAGGACACTGAATGGAGGTCAGTGGAGGGATTGGTAGAGAGGGGTGGGGGACACTGAATGGAGGTCAGTGGAGGGATTGGTAGAGAGGGGTGGGGGACACTGAATGGAGACCAGTGGAGGGATTGGTAGAGAGGGGGGGAGGACACTGAATGGAGGTCAGTGGAGGGATTGGTAGAGAGGGGTGGAGGACACTGAATGGAGACCAGTGGAGGGATTGGTAGAGAGGGGTGGAGGACAATGAATGGAGACCAGTGGAGGGATTGGTAGAGAGGGGTGGAGGACACTGAATGGAGACCAGTGAGGGATTGGTAGAGAGGGGTGGAGGACACTGAATGGAGACCAGTGGAGGGATTGGTACAGAGGGGTGGAGGACACTGAATGGAGGTCAGTGGGAGGGATTGGTAGAGAGGGGTGGAGGACACTGAATGGAGACCAGTGGAGGGATTGGTAGAGAGGGGTGGAGGACACTGAATGGAGGTCAGTGGGAGGGATTGGTAGAGAGGGGTGGAGGACACTGAATGGAGGTCAGTGGAGGGATTGGTAGAGAGGGGTGGAGGACACTGAATGGAGGTCAGTGAAGGGATTGGTAGAGAGGGGTGGAGGACACTGAATGGAGGTCAGTGGAGGGATTGGCAGAGAGGGGTGGAGGACACTGAATGGAGACCAGTGGAGGGATTGGTAGAGAGGGGTGGAGGACACTGAATGGAGGTCAGTGGGAGGGATTGGTAGAGAGGGGTGGAGGACACTGAATAGAGGTCAGTGGAGGGATTGGTAGAGAGGTGGACACTGAATGGAGATCAGTGGAGGGATTGGTAGAGAGGTGGAGTACACTGAATGGAGGTCAGTGGAGGTATGGTAGAGAGGGGTGGAGGACACTGAATGGAGGTCAGTGGAGGGATTGGTAGAGAGGGGTAAAGGACACTGAATGGAGGTCAGTGGAGGGATTGGTAGAGAGGTGGACACTGAATGGAGGTCAGTGGAGGTATGGTAGAGAGGGGTGGAGGACACTGAATGGAGGTCAGTGGAGGGATTGGTAGAGAGGTGGAGGACACTGAATGGAGGTCAGTGGAGGTATGGTAGAGAGGGGTGGAGGACACTGAATGGAGGTCAGTGGAGGGATTGGTAGAGAGGGGTGGAGGACACTGAATGGAGACCAGTGGAGGGATTGGTAGAGAGGAGGACACTGAATGGAGGTCAGTGGAGGGATTGGTAGAGAGGGGTGGAGGACACTGAATGGAGGTCAGTGGAGGGATTGGTAGAGAGGGGTGGAGGACACTGAATGGAGGTCAGTGGGAGGGATTGGTAGAGAGGGGTGGAGGACACTGAATGGAGACCAGTGGAGGGATTGGTAGAGAGGGGTGGAGGACACTGAATGGAGGTCAGTGAAGGGATTGGTAGAGAGGGGTGGAGGACACTGAATGGAGACCAGTGGAGGGATTGGTAGAGAGGGGTGGAGGACACTGAATGGAGGTCAGTGGAGGGATTGGTAGAGAGGGGTGGAGGACACTGAATTGAGGTCAGTGGAGGGATTGGTAGAGAGGGGTGGAGGACACTGAATGGAGGTCAGTGGGAGGGATTGGTAGAGAGGGGTGGAGGACACTGAATGGAGACCAGTGGAGGGATTGGTAGAGAGGGGTGGAGGACACTGAATGGAGGTCAGTGGAGGGATTGGTAGAGAGGGGTGGAGGACACTGAATGGAGACCAGTGGAGGGATTGGTAGAGAGGGGTTGAGGACACTGAATGGAGGTCAGTGGAGGGATTGGTAGAGAGGGGTGGAGGACACTGAATGGAGACCAGTGGAGGGATTGGTAGAGAGGGGTGGAGGACACTGAATGGAGGTCAGTGGGAGGGATTGGTAGAGAGGGGTGGAGGACACTGAATGGAGACCAGTGGAGGGATTGGTACAGAGGGGTGGAGGACACTGAATGGAGGTCAGTGGGAGGGATTGGTAGAGAGGGGTGGAGGACACTGAATGGAGGTCAGTGGAGGGATTGGTAGAGAGGGGTGGAGGACACTGAATGGAGGTCAGTGGGAGGGATTGGTAGAGAGGGGTGGAGGACACTGAATGGAGACCAGTGGAGGGATTGGTAGAGAGGGGTGGAGGACACTGAATGGAGACCAGTGGAGGGATTGGTAGAGAGGGGTGGAGGACACTGAATGGAGGTCAGTGGGAGGGATTGGTAGAGAGGGGTGGAGGACACTGAATGGAGGTCAGTGGGAGGGATTGGTAGAGAGGGGTGGAGGACACTGAATGGAGGTCAGTGGAGGGATTGGTAGAGAGGGGTGGAGGACACTGAATGGAGGTCAGTGGAGGGATTGGTAGAGAGGGGTGGAGGACACTGAATGGAGACCAGTGGCGGGATTGGTAGAGAGGGGTGGAGGACACTGAATGGAGGTCAGTGAAGGGATTGGTAGAGAGGGGTGGAGGACACTGAATGGAGACCAGTGGAGGGATTGGTAGAGAGGGGTGGAGGACACTGAATGGAGGTCAGTGGAGGGATTGGTAGAGAGGGGTGGAGGACACTGAATGGAGGCCAGTGGAGGGATTGGTAGAGAGGGGTGGAGGACACTGAATGGAGACCAGTGGAGGGATTGGTAGAGAGGGATGGAGGACACTGAATGGAGGTCAGTGGAGGGATTGGAGGAGAGGGGTGGAGGACACTGAATGGAGACCAGTGGAGGGATTGGTAGAGAGGGGTGGAGGACACTGAATGGAGGTCAGTGGAGGGATTGGTAGAGAGGGGTGGAGGACACTGAATGGAGGTCAGTGGAGGGATTGGTAGAGAGGGGTGGAGGACACAGAATGGAGATCAGTGGAGGGATTGGTAGAGAGGGGTGGAGGACACTGAATGGAGACCAGTGGAAGGATTGGTAGAGAGGGGTGGAGGACACTGAATGGAGGTCAGTGGAGGGATTGGTAGAGAGGGGTGGGGGACACTGAATGGAGGTCAGTGGAGGGATTGGTAGAGAGGGGTGGGGGACACTGAATGGAGACCAGTGGAGGGATTGGTAGAGAGGGGGGGAGGACACTGAATGGAGGTCAGTGGAGGGATTGGTAGAGAGGGGTGGAGGACACTGAATGGAGGTCAGTGGAGGGATTGGTAGAGAGGGGTGGGGGACACTGAATGGAGGTCAGTGGAGGGATTGGTAGAGAGGGGTGGGGGACACTGAATGGAGACCAGTGGAGGGATTGGTAGAGAGGGGGGGAGGACACTGAATGGAGGTCAGTGGAGGGATTGGTAGAGAGGGGTGGAGGACACTGAATGGAGACCAGTGGAGGGATTGGTAGAGAGGGGTGGAGGACAATGAATGGAGACCAGTAGAGGGATTGGTAGAGAGGGGTGGAGGACACTGAATGGAGGTCAGTGGAGGGATTGGTAGAGAGGGGTGGAGGACACTGAATGGAGGTCAGTGGAGGGATTGGTAGAGAGGGGTGGAGGACACTGAAAGGAGGTCAGTGGAGGGATTGGTAGAGAGGGGTGGAGGACACTGAATGGAGACCAGTGGAGGGATTGGTACAGAGGGGTGGAGGACACTGAATGGAGGTCAGTGGGAGGGATTGGTAGAGAGGGGTGGAGGACACTGAATGGAGACCAGTGGAGGGATTGGTAGAGAGGGGTGGAGGACACTGAATGGAGGTCAGTGGGAGGGATTGGTAGAGAGGGGTGGAGGACACTGAATGGAGGTCAGTGGAGGGATTGGTAGAGAGGGGTGGAGGACACTGAATGGAGGTCAGTGAAGGGATTGGTAGAGAGGGGTGGAGGACACTGAATGGAGGTCAGTGGAGGGATTGGCAGAGAGGG
Organism: Rana muscosa; assembly: GCA_029206835.1. Lineage (NCBI taxonomy): Eukaryota > Metazoa > Chordata > Amphibia > Anura > Ranidae > Rana > Rana muscosa. The sequence goes on from CM055127.1 coordinate 196,723,482, forward strand.
GTGGAGGACACTGAATGGAGACCAGTGGAGGGATTGGTAGAGAGGGGTGGAGGACACTGAATGGAGGTCAGTGGGAGGGATTGGTAGAGAGGGGTGGAGGACACTGAATGGAGGTCAGTGGAGGGTTTGGTAGAGAGGGGTGGAGGACACTGAATGGAGGTCAGTGAAGGGATTGGTAGAGAGGGGTGGAGGACACTGAATGGAGACCAGTGGAGGGATTGGTAGAGAGGGGTGGAGGACACTGAATGGAGGCCAGTGGAGGGATTGGTAGAGAGGGTTGGAGGACACTGAATGGAGGTCAGTGGAGGGATTGGAGGAGAGGGGTGGAGGACACTGAATGGAGACCAGTGGAGGGATTGGTAGAGAGGGGTGGAGGACACTGAATGGAGGTCAGTGGAGGGATTGGTAGAGAGGGGTGGAGGACACTGAATGGAGACCAGTGGAGGGATTGGTACAGAGGGGTGGAGGACACTGAATGGAGGTCAGTGGGAGGGATTGGTAGAGAGGGGTGGAGGACACTGAATGGAGGTCAGTGGAGGGATTGGTAGAGAGGGGTGGAGGACACTGAATGGAGGTCAGTGAAGGGATTGGTAGAGAGGGGTGGAGGACACTGAATGGAGACCAGTGGAGGGATTGGTAGAGAGGGGTGGAGGACACTGAATGGAGGTCAGTGAAGGGATTGGTAGAGAGGTGTGGAGGACACTGAATGGAGACCAGTGGAGGGATTGGTAGAGAGGGGTGGAGGACACTGAATGGAGGTCAGTGGAGGGATTGGTAGAGAGGGGTGGAGGACACTGAATGGAGGTCAGTGGAGGGATTGGTAGAGAGGGGTGGAGGACACTGAATGGAGGTCAGTGGAGGGATTGGTAGAGAGGGGTGGAGGACACTGAATGGAGACCAGTGGAGGGATTGGTAGAGAGGGGTGGAGGACACTGAATGGAGGTCAGTGGAGGGATTGGTAGAGAGGGGTGGAGGACACTGAATGGAGGTCAGTGGAGGGATTGGTAGAGAGGGGTGGAGGACACTGAATGGAGACCAGTGGAGGGATTGGTAGAGAGGGGTGGAGGACACTGAATGGAGGTCAGTGGAGGGATTGGTAGAGAGGGGTGGAGGACACTGAATGGAGACCAGTGGAGGGATTGGTAGAGAGGGGTGGAGGACACTGAATGGAGGTCAGTGGAGGGATTGGTAGAGAGGGGTGGAGGACACTGAATGGAGATCAGTGGAGGGATTGGTACAGAGGGGTGGAGGACACTGAATGGAGGTCAGTGGGAGGGATTGGTAGAGAGGGGTGGAGGACACTGAATGGAGGTCAGTGGAGGGATTGGTAGAGAGGGGTGGAGGACACTGAATGGAGGTCAGTGGGAGGGATTGGTAGAGAGGGGTGGAGGACACTGAATGGAGACCAGTGGAGGGATTGGTAGAGAGGGGTGGAGGACACTGAATGGAGACCAGTGGAGGGATTGGTAGAGAGGGGTGGAGGACACTGAATGGAGGTCAGTGGGAGGGATTGGTAGAGAGGGGTGGAGGACACTGAATGGAGGTCAGTGGAGGGATTGGTAGAGAGGGGTGGAGGACACTGAATGGAGGTCAGTGGAGGGATTGGTAGAGAGGGGTGGAGGACACTGAATGGAGACCAGTGGAGGGATTGGTAGAGAGGGGTGGAGGACACTGAATGGAGGTCAGTGAAGGGATTGGTAGAGAGGGGTGGAGGACACTGAATGGAGACCAGTGGAGGGATTGGTAGAGAGGGGTGGAGGACACTGAATGGAGGTCAGTGGAGGGATTGGTAGAGAGGGGTGGAGGACACTGAATGGAGGTCAGTGGAGGTATGGTAGAGAGGGGTGGAGGACACTGAATGGAGGCCAGTGGAGGGATTGGTAGAGAGGGGTGGAGGACACTGAATGGAGGTCAGTGGGAGGGATTGGTAGAGAGGGGTGGAGGACACTGAATGGAGGTCAGTGGAGGGATTGGTAGAGAGGGGTGGAGGACATTGAATGGAGGTCAGTGAAGGGATTGGTAGAGAGGGGTGGAGGACACTGAATGGAGACCAGTGGAGGGATTGGTAGAGAGGGGTGGAGGACACTGAATGGAGACCAGTGGGGGGATTGGTAGAGAGGGGTGGAGGACACTGAATGGAGGTCAGTGGAGGGATTGGTAGAGAGGGGTGGAGGACACTGAATGGAGACCAGTGGAGGGATTGGTAGAGAGGGGTGGAGGACACTGAATGGAGACCAGTGGAGGGATTGGTAGAGAGGGGTGGAGGACACTGAATGGAGACCAGTGAAGGGATTGGTAGAGAGGGGTGGAGGACACTGAATGGAGGTCAGTGGAGGGATTGGTAGAGAGGGTTGGAGGACACTGAATGGAGGTCAGTGGAGGGATTGGAGGAGAGGGGTGGAGGACACTGAATGGAGACCAGTGGAGGGATTGGTAGAGAGGGGTGGAGGACACTGAATGGAGGTCAGTGGAGGGATTGGTAGAGAGGGGTGGAGGACACTGAATGGAGGTCAGTGGAGGGATGGAGGACACTGAATGGAGACCAGTGGAGGGATTGGTAGAGAGGGGTGGAGGACACTGAATGGAGGTCAGTGGAGGGATTGGTAGAGAGGGGTGGAGGACACTGAATGGAGACCAGTGGAGGGATTGGTACAGAGGGGTGGAGGACACTGAATGGAGGTCAGTGGGAGGGATTGGTAGAGAGGGGTGGAGGACACTGAATGGAGGTCAGTGGAGGGATTGGTAGAGAGGGGTGGAGGACACTGAATGGAGACCAGTGGAGGGATTGGTAGAGAGGGGTGGAGGACACTGAATGGAGGTCAGTGGAGGGATTGGCAGAGAGGGGTGGAGGACACTGAATGGAGACCAGTGGAGGGATTGGTAGAGAGGGGTGGAGGACACTGAATGGAGACCAGTGGAGGGATTGGTAGAGAGGGGTGGAGGACACTGAATGGAGACCAGTGGAGGGATTGGTAGAGAGGGGTGGAGGACACTGAATGGAGACCAGTGGAGGGATTGGTAGAGAGGGGTGGAGGACACTGAATGGAGGTCAGTGAAGGGATTGGTAGAGAGGGGTGGAGGACACTGAATGGAGACCAGTGGAGGGATTGGTAGAGAGGGGTGGAGGACACTGAATGGAGGTCAGTGGAGGGATTGGTAGAGAGGGGTGGAGGACACTGAATGGAGGTCAGTGGAGGGATTGGTAGAGAGGGGTGGAGGACACTGAATGGAGGTCAGTGGGAGGGATTGGTAGAGAGGGGTGGAGGACACTGAATGGAGACCAGTGGAGGGATTGGTAGAGAGGGGTGGAGGACACTGAATGGAGGTCAGTGGAGGGATTGGTAGAGAGGGGTGGAGGACACTGAATGGAGGCCAGTGGAGGGATTGGTAGAGAGGGGTGGAGGACACTGAATGGAGGTCAGTGGAGGGATTGGTAGAGAGGGGTGGAGGACACTGAATGGAGGTCAGTGGGAGGGATTGGTAGAGAGGGGTGGAGGACACTGAATGGAGGTCAGTGAAGGGATTGGCAGAGAGGGGTGGAGGACACTGAATGGAGACCAGTGGAGGGATTGGCAGAGAGGGGTGGAGGACACTGAATGGAGGTCAGTGGAGGGATTGGCAGAGAGGGGTGGAGGACACTGAATGGAGACCAGTGGAGGGATTGGCAGAGAGGGGTGGAGGACACTGAATGGAGACCAGTGGAGGGATTGGCAGAGAGGGGTGGAGGACACTGAATGGAGACCAGTGGAGGGATTGGTAGAGAGGGGTGGAGGACACTGAATGGAGGTCAGTGGAGGGATTGGTAGAGAGGGGTGGAGGACACTGAATGGAGGCCAGTGGAGGGATTGGTAGAGAGGGGTGGAGGACACTGAATGGAGGTCAGTGGAGGGATTGGTAGAGAGGGGTGGAGGACACTGAATGGAGACCAGTGGAGGGATTGGTAGAGAGGGGTGGAGGACACTGAATGGAGGTCAGTGGAGGGATTGGTAGAGAGGGGTGGAGGACACTGAATGGAGGTCAGTGGAGGGATTGGTAGAGAGGGGTGGAGGACACTGAATGGAGGTCAGTGGAGGGATTGGTAGAGAGGGGTGGAGGACACTGAATGGAGGTCAGTGGAGGGATTGGTAGAGAGGGGTGGAGGACACTGAATGGAGGTCAGTGGGAGGGATTGGTAGAGAGGGGTGGAGGACACTGAATGGAGACCAGTGGAGGGATTGGTAGAGAGGGGTGGAGGACACTGAATGGAGGTCAGTGAAGGGATTGGTAGAGAGGGGTGGAGGACACTGAATGGAGACCAGTGGAGGGATTGGTAGAGAGGGGTGGAGGACACTGAATGGAGGTCAGTGGAGGGATTGGCAGAGAGGGGTGGAGGACACTGAATGGAGACCAGTGGAGGGATTGGCAGAGAGGGGTGGAGGACACTGAATGGAGACCAGTGGAGGGATTGGCAGAGAGGGGTGGAGGACACTGAATGGAGACCAGTGGAGGGATTGGCAGAGAGGGGTGGAGGACACTGAATGGAGGTCAGTGGAGGGATTGGTAGAGAGGGGTGGAGGACACTGAATGGAGACCAGTGGAGGGATTGGCAGAGAGGGGTGGAGGACACTGAATGGAGGTCAGTGGAGGGATTGGCAGAGAGGGGTGGAGGACACTGAATGGAGACCAGTGGAGGGATTGGCAGAGAGGGGTGGAGGACACTGAATGGAGACCAGTGGAGGGATTGGCAGAGAGGGGTGGAGGACACTGAATGGAGACCAGTGGGGGGATTGGTAGAGAGGGGTGGAGGACACTGAATGGAGGTCAGTGGAGGGATTGGTAGAGAGGGGTGGAGGACACTGAATGGAGACCAGTGGAGGGATTGGTAGAGAGGGGTGGAGGACACTGAATGGAGACCAGTGGAGGGATTGGTAGAGAGGGGTGGAGGACACTGAATGGAGACCAGTGAAGGGATTGGTAGAGAGGGGTGGAGGACACTGAATGGAGGTCAGTGGAGGGATTGGTAGAGAGGGTTGGAGGACACTGAATGGAGGTCAGTGGAGGGATTGGAGGAGAGGGGTGGAGGACACTGAATGGAGACCAGTGGAGGGATTGGTAGAGAGGGGTGGAGGACACTGAATGGAGGTCAGTGGAGGGATTGGTAGAGAGGGGTGGAGGACACTGAATGGAGGTCAGTGGAGGGATGGAGGACACTGAATGGAGACCAGTGGAGGGATTGGTAGAGAGGGGTGGAGGACACTGAATGGAGGTCAGTGGAGGGATTGGTAGAGAGGGGTGGAGGACACTGAATGGAGACCAGTGGAGGGATTGGTACAGAGGGGTGGAGGACACTGAATGGAGGTCAGTGGGAGGGATTGGTAGAGAGGGGTGGAGGACACTGAATGGAGGTCAGTGGAGGGATTGGTAGAGAGGGGTGGAGGACACTGAATGGAGACCAGTGGAGGGATTGGTAGAGAGGGGTGGAGGACACTGAATGGAGGTCAGTGGAGGGATTGGCAGAGAGGGGTGGAGGACACTGAATGGAGACCAGTGGAGGGATTGGTAGAGAGGGGTGGAGGACACTGAATGGAGACCAGTGGAGGGATTGGTAGAGAGGGGTGGAGGACACTGAATGGAGACCAGTGGAGGGATTGGTAGAGAGGGGTGGAGGACACTGAATGGAGACCAGTGGAGGGATTGGTAGAGAGGGGTGGAGGACACTGAATGGAGGTCAGTGAAGGGATTGGTAGAGAGGGGTGGAGGACACTGAATGGAGACCAGTGGAGGGATTGGTAGAGAGGGGTGGAGGACACTGAATGGAGGTCAGTGGAGGGATTGGTAGAGAGGGGTGGAGGACACTGAATGGAGGTCAGTGGAGGGATTGGTAGAGAGGGGTGGAGGACACTGAATGGAGGTCAGTGGGAGGGATTGGTAGAGAGGGGTGGAGGACACTGAATGGAGACCAGTGGAGGGATTGGTAGAGAGGGGTGGAGGACACTGAATGGAGGTCAGTGGAGGGATTGGTAGAGAGGGGTGGAGGACACTGAATGGAGGCCAGTGGAGGGATTGGTAGAGAGGGGTGGAGGACACTGAATGGAGGTCAGTGGAGGGATTGGTAGAGAGGGGTGGAGGACACTGAATGGAGACCAGTGGAGGGATTGGTAGAGAGGGGTGGAGGACACTGAATGGAGGTCAGTGGAGGGATTGGTAGAGAGGGGTGGAGGACACTGAATGGAGGTCAGTGGAGGGATTGGTAGAGAGGGGTGGAGGACACTGAATGGAGGTCAGTGGAGGGATTGGTAGAGAGGGGTGGAGGACACTGAATGGAGGTCAGTGGAGGGATTGGTAGAGAGGGGTGGAGGACACTGAATGGAGGTCAGTGGGAGGGATTGGTAGAGAGGGGTGGAGGACACTGAATGGAAACCAGTGGAGGGATTGGTAGAGAGGGGTGGAGGACACTGAATGGAGGTCAGTGAAGGGATTGGTAGAGAGGGGTGGAGGACACTGAATGGAGACCAGTGGAGGGATTGGTAGAGAGGGGTGGAGGACACTGAATGGAGGTCAGTGGAGGGATTGGCAGAGAGGGGTGGAGGACACTGAATGGAGACCAGTGGAGGGATTGGCAGAGAGGGGTGGAGGACACTGAATGGAGACCAGTGGAGGGATTGGCAGAGAGGGGTGGAGGACACTGAATGGAGACCAGTGGAGGGATTGGCAGAGAGGGGTGGAGGACACTGAATGGAGGTCAGTGGAGGGATTGGTAGAGAGGGGTGGAGGACACTGAATGGAGACCAGTGGAGGGATTGGCAGAGAGGGGTGGAGGACACTGAATGGAGGTCAGTGGAGGGATTGGCAGAGAGGGGTGGAGGACACTGAATGGAGACCAGTGGAGGGATTGGCAGAGAGGGGTGGAGGACACTGAATGGAGACCAGTGGAGGGATTGGCAGAGAGGGGTGGAGGACACTGAATGGAGACCAGTGGAGGGATTGGTAGAGAGGGGTGGAGGACACTGAATGGAGGTCAGTGGAGGGATTGGTAGAGAGGGGTGGAGGACACTGAATGGAGGCCAGTGGAGGGATTGGTAGAGAGGGGTGGAGGACACTGAATGGAGGTCAGTGGAGGGATTGGTAGAGAGGGGTGGAGGACACTGAATGGAGACCAGTGGAGGGATTGGTAGAGAGGGGTGGAGGACACTGAATGGAGGTCAGTGGAGGGATTGGTAGAGAGGGGTGGAGGACACTGAATGGAGGTCAGTGGAGGGATTGGTAGAGAGGGGTGGAGGACACTGAATGGAGGTCAGTGGAGGGATTGGTAGAGAGGGGTGGAGGACACTGAATGGAGGTCAGTGGAGGGATTGGTAGAGAGGGGTGGAGGACACTGAATGGAGGTCAGTGGGAGGGATTGGTAGAGAGGGGTGGAGGACACTGAATGGAGACCAGTGGAGGGATTGGTAGAGAGGGGTGGAGGACACTGAATGGAGGTCAGTGAAGGGATTGGTAGAGAGGGGTGGAGGACACTGAATGGAGACCAGTGGAGGGATTGGTAGAGAGGGGTGGAGGACACTGAATGGAGGTCAGTGGAGGGATTGGCAGAGAGGGGTGGAGGACACTGAATGGAGACCAGTGGAGGGATTGGCAGAGAGGGGTGGAGGACACTGAATGGAGACCAGTGGAGGGATTGGCAGAGAGGGGTGGAGGACACTGAATGGAGACCAGTGGAGGGATTGGCAGAGAGGGGTGGAGGACACTGAATGGAGGTCAGTGGAGGGATTGGTAGAGAGGGGTGGAGGACACTGAATGGAGACCAGTGGAGGGATTGGAGGAGAGGGGTGGAGGACACTGAATGGAGACCAGTGGAGGGATTGGCAGAGAGGGGTGGAGGACACTGAATGGAGGTCAGTGGAGGGATTGGTAGAGAGGGGTGGAGGACACTGAATGGAGACCAGTGGAGGGATTGGAGGAGAGGGGTGGAGGACACTGAATGGAGACCAGTGGAGGGATTGGTAGAGAGGGGTGGAGGACACTGAATGGAGGTCAGTGGAGGGATTGGTAGAGAGGGGTGGAGGACACTGAATGGAGGTCAGTGGAGGGATGGAGGACACTGAATGGAGACCAGTGGAGGGATTGGTAGAGAGGGGTGGAGGACACTGAATGGAGGTCAGTGGAGGGATTGGTAGAGAGGGGTGGAGGACACTGAATGGAGACCAGTGGAGGGATTGGTACAGAGGGGTGGAGGACACTGAATGGAGGTCAGTGGGAGGGATTGGTAGAGACGGGTGGAGGACACTGAATGGAGGTCAGTGGAGGGATTGGTAGAGAGGGGTGGAGGACACTGAATGGAGGTCAGTGAAGGGATTGGTAGAGAGGGGTGGAGGACACTGAATGGAGACCAGTGGAGGGATTGGTAGAGAGGGGTGGAGGACACTGAATGGAGGTCAGTGAAGGGATTGGTAGAGAGGGGTGGAGGACACTGAATGGAGACCAGTGGAGGGATTGGTAGAGAGGGGTGGAGGACACTGAATGGAGGTCAGTGGAGGGATTGGTAGAGAGGGGTGGAGGACACTGAATGGAGGTCAGTGGAGGGATTGGTAGAGAGGGGTGGAGGACACTGAATGGAGGTCAGTGGGAGGGATTGGTAGAGAGGGGTGGAGGACACTGAATGGAGACCAGTGGAGGGATTGGTAGAGAGGGGTGGAGGACACTGAATGGAGGTCAGTGAAGGGATTGGTAGAGAGGGGTGGAGGACACTGAATGGAGACCAGTGGAGGGATTGGTAGAGAGGGGTGGAGGACACTGAATGGAGGTCAGTGGAGGGATTGGTAGAGAGGGGTGGAGGACACTGAATGGAGGTCAGTGGAGGGATTGGTAGAGAGGGGTGGAGGACACTGAATGGAGGTCAGTGGAGGGATTGGTAGAGAGGGGTGGAGGACACTGAATGGAGGTCAGTGGAGGGATTGGTAGAGAGGGGTGGAGGACACTGAATGGAGACCAGTGGAAGGATTGGTAGAGAGGGGTGGAGGACACTGAATGGAGGCCAGTGGAGGGATTGGCAGAGAGGGGTGGAGGACACTGAATGGAGGTCAGTGGAGGGATTGGTAGAGAGGGGTGGAGGACACTGAATGGAGACCAGTGGAGGGATTGGTAGAGAGGGGTGGAGGACACTGAATGGAGACCAGTGGAGGGATTGGTAGAGAGGGGTGGAGGACACTGAATGGAGGTCAGTGGAGGGATTGGTAGAGAGGGGTGGAGGACACTGAATGGAGGCCAGTGGAAGGATTGGTAGAGAGGGGTGGAGGACACTGAATGGAGACCAGTGGAGGGATTGGTAGAGAGGGGTGGAGGACACTGAATGGAGGTCAGTGGAGGGATTGGTAGAGAGGGGTGGAGGACACTGAATGGAGGCCAGTGGAAGGATTGGTAGAGAGGGGTGGAGGACACTGAATGGAGACCAGTGGAGGGATTGGCAGAGAGGGGTGGAGGACACTGAATGGAGACCAGTGTAGGGATTGGCAGAGAGGGGTGGAGGACACTGAATGGAGACCAGTGGAGGGATTGGTAGAGAGGGGTGGAGGACACTGAATGGAGGTCAGTGGAGGGATTGGTAGAGAGGGGTGGAGGACACTGAATGGAGGCCAGTGGAAGGATTGGTAGAGAGGGGTGGAGGACACTGAATGGAGACCAGTGGAGGGATTGGTAGAGAGGGGTGGAGGACACTGAATGGAGACCAGTGGAGGGATTGGCAGAGAGGGGTGGAGGACACTGAATGGAGACCAGTGGAGGGATTGGTAGAGAGGGGTGGAGGACACTGAATGGAGACCAGTGGAGGGATTGGCAGAGAGGGGTGGAGGACACTGAATGGAGACCAGTGTAGGGATTGGCAGAGAGGGGTGGAGGACACTGAATGGAGACCAGTGGAGGGATTGGTAGAGAGGGGTGGAGGACACTGAATGGAGGTCAGTGGAGGGATTGGTAGAGAGGGGTGGAGGACACTGAATGGAGGCCAGTGGAAGGATTGGTAGAGAGGGGTGGAGGACACTGAATGGAGACCAGTGGAGGGATTGGTAGAGAGGGGTGGAGGACACTGAATGGAGGTCAGTGGAGGGATTGGTAGAGAGGGGTGGAGGACACTGAATGGAGGCCAGTGGAAGGATTGGTAGAGAGGGGTGGAGGACACTGAATGGAGGCCAGTGGAGGGATTGGCAGAGAGGGGTGGAGGACACTGAATGGAGGTCAGTGGAGGGATTGGTAGAGAGGGGTGGAGGACACTGAATGGAGACCAGTGGAGGGATTGGTAGAGAGGGGTGGAGGACACTGAATGGAGACCAGTGGAGGGATTGGTAGAGAGGGGTGGAGGACACTGAATGGAGGTCAGTGGAGGGATTGGTAGAGAGGGGTGGAGGACACTGAATGGAGGCCAGTGGAAGGATTGGTAGAGAGGGGTGGAGGACACTGAATGGAGACCAGTGGAGGGATTGGTAGAGAGGGGTGGAGGACACTGAATGGAGGTCAGTGGAGGGATTGGTAGAGAGGGGTGGAGGACACTGAATGGAGGCCAGTGGAAGGATTGGTAGAGAGGGGTGGAGGACACTGAATGGAGGCCAGTGGAGGGATTGGCAGAGAGGGGTGGAGGACACTGAATGGAGGTCAGTGGAGGGATTGGTAGAGAGGGGTGGAGGACACTGAATGGAGGTCAGTGGAGGGATTGGTAGAGAGGGGTGGAGGACACGGAGCGATTGGTAAGGTGGATGAGTCTGGCAGCAGCATTCATGATGGACTTGAAGGGGGAGGAGTCTATGTAAAGGTGATCCAATGAGGAGGGAGTTGCAGTAGTCGAGGTGAGAGATGACCAGGGGGTGTATTAGGAGGTTTGTTGTGTGATTGGTTAGGAAGATGTGGAAATTGAGGCGGCAATATTTGGAAAGTGTTCGGATGTGGAAAGGAGAGTTCAGAGTCCAGGATTACTCCCAGCACCCTGGCATGGGGGGGGATGGGCTGATGGTTGAGACGTTGATTTTGACAGAGAAGTTGGGGGAAGGGACACGTGGGGGCGGAACTATGAGCTTAGTTTTGGATAGATTGAGGAAGCGGTGTGACTGATAGATCTGATAGTAAATAAAAGTGATACTTGAGGAGACTGATGGGGTGAGCTGAGGGGTGGGGAGGTAGATTTGGGCGTCATTGGTGTATAGATGGTATTGGAAGCCGAGGGAGGCCATCAGCTGACCTGGGAGGAGGTGTAGATGGAGAATAGGAGCGGTCCAAGAACAGAACCTTGGGGGGACCCCGATGGAGAAAGGAAGAGGAGGGGAGTAGAATTGGGACACTGAAGGTGCGGTGGGATAGGTAGTGTGGGATAGGTGCGGGTGGGATAGGTAGGGTGAGAACCAGAGACGAGAACAGTCACTGAGACCAAAGGAGGAGGAGGAGGGAGGAGTCCACCATGTCAAAGGCAGCAGAGAGGTTCAGGAGTAGGACGACAGAATATGGAATGAGCTGTTAGATTGTTTGTGAGTTTTAGGAGAGCAGTTTCTGTGGCGTGTTGAGGGTGAAATGAGGGGGGTCGCTCGGTCACAGTGAGGGGGTCGCTCAGTCAGTTGTAGACCAGACGTTGAAGGAGTGTGGAGGAAAGGGGGGAGCAAGGAGATGGGGGCGCAGGTCCAGTGAGGGCTTTTTAGGTATAGGGGTGACTAGTGCATGTTTTAGAGTGTTTGTGGAAGATGCCAGAAGAGAGGGAGAGATTGAAGATGAGAGTAGAATAGAGTCCAGGAGGGTAAATAATATCCACACAGCACCAGAACTGAAAACAAGGCACATTATTTATTAGCAAACAAAACGGAAGTTACACACACAGTATATACATGATACAGTATATCCAGAGTCTGCAACAAGCAGCATCACACACTAGACCTCTGAATATCTCCAAATCATTGTGTGTAGACGACTACCACTTCAACCGGACCCGGAGACCGACGACTACAACATACTGTAAGTGTATCCCAGGAGACAGATGACCAAAATATTAACCGGCCCCAGGAGTCTGATAACTACAACATAACCTGGCCCCATGAGACTGATAACTATAATATAAGCCGGCCCTGGGAAACCAAGAACTACCATCTTCCATCAGCCCAGGAAAACAACTACAACATGAGCCGGCCTCAGTAGATAGTTGACAACCACTTCAGCCGGCCCCGTCAGATAGACAACTACCACTTCAACCGGCCCCGTCAGATAGACGACTACCACTTTAACCGGCCCCGTCAGATAGACGACTACCACTTCAACCGGCCCCGTCAGATAGACGACTACCACTTCAACCGGCCCCGTCAGATAGACGACTACCACTTCAACCGGCCCCGTCAGATAGACGACTACCACTTCAACCGACCTTGGGAGATAGACGACTACCACTTCAATCAACCTATGAAAACAGATGACTGCAACATACTGTAAGTCGATCCCAGGAGACAGATGAACAAAATATTAACAGACCCCAGGAGTCCGATAACTACAACATAACCTGGCCCCATGAGACTGATAACTACAATATAAGCCGGCCCTGGGAAAACAAGAACTACCATCTTCCATCAGCCCAGGAAAACAACTACAACATGAGCCGGCCTCAGTAGATAGTTGACAACCACTTCAGCCGGCCCCGTCAGATAGAGGACTACCACTTCAACCGGCCCCGTCAGATAGCCGACTACCACTTCAACCGGCCCCGTCAGATAGCCGACTACCACTTCAACCGGCCCCGTCAGATAGACGACTACCACTTCAACCGGCCCCGTCAGATAGACGACTACCACTTCAACCGGCCCCGTCAGATAGACGACTACCACTTCAACCGGCCCCGTCAGATAGACGACTACCACTTCAACCGGCCCCGTCAGATAGACGACTACCACTTCAACCGGCCCCGTCAGATAGACGACTACCACTTCAACCGGCCCCGTCAGATAGACGACTACCACTTCAACCGACCCCGTCAGATAGACGACTACCACTTCAACCGGCCCCGTCAGATAGACGACTACCACTTCAACCGGCCCCGTCAGATAGACGACTACCACTTCAACCGGCCCCGTCAGATAGACGACTACCACTTCAACCGGCCCCGTCAGATAGACGACTACCACTTCAACCGGCCCCGTCAGATAGACGACTACCACTTCAACCGGCCCCGTCAGATAGACGACTACCACTTCAACCGGCCCCGTCAGATAGACGACTACCACTTCAACCGGCCCCGTCAGATAGACGACTACCACTTCAACCGGCCCCGTCAGATAGACGACTACCACTTCAACCGACCCCGTCAGATAGACGACTACCACTTCAACCGGCCCCGTCAGATAGACGACTACCACTTCAACCGGCCCCGTCAGATAGACGACTACCACTTCAACCGGCCCCGTCAGATAGACGACTACCACTTCAACCGGCCCCGTCAGATAGACGACTACCACTTCAACCGGCCCCGTCAGATAGACGACTACCACTTCAACCGGCCCCGTCAGATAGACGACTACCACTTCAACCGGCCCCGTCAGATAGACGACTACCACTTCAACAGGCCCCGTCAGATAGACGACTACCACTTCAACCGGCCCCGTCAGATAGACGACTACCACTTCAACCGGCCCCGTCAGATAGACGACTACCACTTCAACCGGCCCCGTCAGATAGACGACTACCACTTCAACCGGCCCCGTCAGATAGACGACTACCACTTCAACCGGCCCCGTCAGATAGACGACTACCACTTCAACCGGCCCCGTCAGATAGACGACTACCACTTCAACCGGCCCCGTCAGATAGACGGCTACCACTTCAACCGGCCCCGTCAGATAGACGGCTACCACTTCAACCGGCCCCGTCAGAAAGACGACTACCACTTCAACCGGACCCATCAGATAGACGACTACCACTTCAATCAACCTATGAAAACAGATGACTGCAACATACTGTAAGTCGATCCCAGGAGACAGATGAACAAAATATTAACAGACCCCAGGAGTCCGATAACTACAACATAACCTGGCCTCATGAGACTGATAACTACAATATAAGCCGGCCCTGGGAAAACAAGAACTACCACCTTCCATCAGCCCAGGAAAACAACTACAACATGAGCCGGCCTCAGTAGATAGTTGACAACCACTTCAGCAGTCCAGGAAATCAGAAGACTATAACATAAGCTGACCCCGGTGATGGAGAAGTACAGCATAATACATTCCTGGAAGATAGACGACAACACAAGCTAGTCCTGGGGGACAGAGGTCTACCGCATAAGCCAGCCCAGAAAAACAGAGAACTGTAGACCAAATCATTCCCGGGCGACAAACGATCACATAAGCCGACTGTGGGAGATAAATGACAACATAAGGCAGTCCTGGCAGAGAGATAAAGGCATTGGTCGCGGTGGTATCATCTAGTTCAGCTCCATCTCCTCTTGTAGTTCAACCTCCAGCTGGTCCAGTTTGTGCTGCAGTAACAGTTCAGCATTCACGCTTCCTTTGTTATCCACACAGCTGCGGGTGCGTCCACCTCCTCGTCCTTTCTTTTTCTTCCTGCGTGGGGCTTTGCTGTTCTTAAATACCATAATTCTTCGCAGAGGGCGTTGGCTTGTAAAGATGAGAGTACCACCCTTCATTACTGGCTCTTCAAATATGGTTTCAAATTTTCTGCATGGAGGGAAGAGACAAGGATCATTCCACCACATAATGGATCAGTCCATCTTTTCTGCTGCTTCTTCGAAACTTTTCTAAACTGGAACGGTCATGGAAACTAGGCTCACATTCCTGACATCACCGGTGACTGGGCTCACATCCCTCATCCCTCCCTGACATCACCGGTGACTGGGCTCACATTCTTCATCCCTCCCTGACTGCACCGGTGACTGGGCTCACATCCCTCATCCCTCCCTGACATCACCGGTGACTGGGCTCACATTCTCCCTCCCTCCCTGACATCACCGGTGACTGGGCTCACATTCTTCATCCCTCCCTGACATCACTGGTGACTGGGCTCACATTCTTCATCCCTCCCTGACATCACCGGTGACTGGGCTCACATCCCTCATCCCTCCCTGACATCACCGGTGACTGGGCTCACATTCTTCCTCCCTCCCTGACATCACCGGTGACTGGGCTCACATTCTTCATCCCTCCCTGACATCACCGGTGACTGGGCTCACATTCTTCATCCCTCCCTGACATCACCGGTGACTGGGCTCACATCCCTCATCCCTCCCTGACATCACCGGTGACTGGGCTCACATTCTTCCTCCCTCCCTGACATCACCGGTGACTGGGCTCACATTCTTCATCCCTCCCTGACATCACCGGTGACTGGGCTCACATTCTTCATCCCTCCCTGACTGCACCGGTGACTGGGCTCACATCCCTCATCCCTCCCTGACTGCACCGGTGACTGGGCTCACATCCCTCATCCCTCCCTGACATCACCGGTGACTGGGCTCACATTCTTCCTCCCTCCCTGACATGGCTCACATTCTTCATCCCTCCCTGACATCACCGGTGACTGGGCTCACATCCCTCATCCCTCCCTGACTGCACCGGTGACTGGGCTCACATCCCTCATCCCTCCCTGACATCACCGGTGACTGGGCTCACATTCTTCATCCCTCCCTGACATCACCGGTGACTGGGCTCACATCCCTCATTCCTCCCTGACATGACCGGTGACTGGGCTCACATTCTTCCTCCCTCCCTGACTGCACCGGTGACTGGGCTCACATTCCTCCCTGACATCACCGGTGACTGGGCTCACATCCCTCCCTGACATCACCGGTGACTGGGCTCACATCCCTCCCTGACATAACCGGTGACTGGGCTCACATCCCTCCCTGACATCACCGGTGACTGGGCTCACATCCCTCCCTGACATCACCGGTGACTGGGCTCACATCCCTCCCTGACATCACCGGTGACTGGGCTCACATCCCTCCCTGACATCACCGGTGACTGGGCTCCCATCCCTCCCTGACATCACCGGTGACTGGGCTCCCATCCCTCCCTGACATCACCGGTGACTGGGCTCCCATCCCTCCCTGACATCACCGGTGACTGGGCTCACATCCCTCCCTGACATCACCGGTGACTGGGCTCACATCCCTCCCTGACATCACCGGTGACTGGGCTCACATCCCTCATCCCTCCCTGACATCACCGGTAACTGGGCTCCCATCCCTCCCTGACATCACCGGTGACTGGGCTCACATCCCTCCCTGACATCACCGGTGACTGGGCTCACATCCCTCCCTGACATCACCGGTGACTGGGCTCACATCCCTCCCTGACATCACCGGTGACTGGGCTCACATCCCTCATCCTTCCCCGACATCACCGGTAACTGGGCTCCCATCCCTCCCTGACATCACCAGTGACTGGGCTCCCATCCCTCCCTGACATCACCGGTGACTGGGCTCATATCCCTCATCCCTCCCTGGCTGCACCGGTGACTGGGCTCACATCCCTCCCTGACATCACCAGTGACTGGGCTCACATCCCTCCCTGACATCACCGGTGACTGGGCTCACATCCCTGCCTGAAATCACCGTGACTGGGCTCACATCCCTCCCTGACATCACCGTGACTGGGCTCACATCCCTCCCTGACATCACCGGTGACTGGGCTCACATCCCTCCCTGACATCACCGGTGACTGGGCTCCCATCCCTCCCTGACATCACCAGTGACTGGGCTCCCATCCCTCCCTGACATCACCGGTGACTGGGCTCACATCCCTCCCTGACATCACCAGTGACTGGGCTCCCATCCCTCCCTAACATCACCAGTGACTGGGCTCACATCCCTCCCTGACATCACCGGTGACTGGGCTCACATCCCTCCCTGACATCACCAGTGACTGGGCTCCCATCCCTCCCTAACATCACCAGTGACTGGGCTCCCATCCCTCCCTAACATCACCAGTGACTGGGCTCCCATCCCTCCCTGACATCACCGGTGACTGGGCTCACATCCCTGCCTGAAATCACCGTGACTGGGCTCACATCCCTCCCTGACATCACCGTGACTGGGCTCCCATCCCTCCCTAACATCACCAGTGACTGGGCTCCCATCCCTCCCTAACATCACCGGTGACTGGGCTCACATCCCTGCCTGACATCACCGGTGACTGGGCTCACATCCCTGCCTGACATCACCGGTGACTGGGCTCACATCCCTCATCCCTCCCTGACATCACTGGTGACTGGGCTCACATCCCTCATCCCTCTCTAACATCACTGGTGACTGGGCTCACATCCCTCATCCCTCCCTAACATCACTGGTGACTGGGCTCACATCCCGCATCCCTCCCTAACATCACTGGTGACTGGGCTCACATCCCTCCCTAACATCACTGGTAACTGGGTTCACATCCCTCATCCCTCCCTAACATCACCGGTAACTGGGCTCCCATCCCTCCCTGACATCACCAGTGACTGGGCTCCCATCCCTCCCTGACATCACCAGTGACTGGGCTCCCATCCCTCCCTAACATCACCGGTAACTGGGCTCACATCCCTCCCTAACATCACCGGTGACTGGGTTCACATCCCTCATCCCTCCCTAACATCACCGGTGACTGGGCTCACATCCCTCCCTAACATCACCGGTAACTGGGCTCCCATCCCTCCCTGACATCACCAGTGACTGGGCTCCCATCCCTCCCTGACATCACCAGTGACTGGGCTCCCATCCCTCCCTAACATCACCGGTGACTGGGCTCACATCCCTCCCTAACATCACCGGTGACTGGGTTCACATCCCTCATCCCTCCCTAACATCACCGGTGACTGGGCTCACATCCCTCCCTAACATCACCGGTAACTGGGCTCACATCCCTCCCTAACATCACCGGTGACTGGGCTCACATCCCTCCCTAACATCACCGGCGACTGGGCTCACATCCCTCCCGGACATCACCGGCGACTGGGCTCACATCCCTCCCTGACATCACCGGTGACTGGGCTCACATCCCTCCCTGACATCACCGGTGACTGGGCTCACATCCCTCCCTGACATCACCGGTGACTGGGCTCACATCCCTCCCTGACATCACCGGTGACTGGGCTCACATCCCTCCCTGACATCACCGGTGACTGGGCTCACATCTCTCATCCCTCCCTAACATCACCGGTGACTGGGCTCCCATCCCTCCCTAACATCACCGGTAACTGGGCTCCCATCCCTCCCTAACATCACCGGTGACTGGGCTCCCATCCCTCCCTAACATCACCGGTAACTGGGCTCCCATCCCTCCCTAACATCACCGGTGACTGGGCTCCCATCCCTCCCTAACATCACCGGTGACTGGGCTCCCATCCCTCCCTGACATCACCGGTGACTGGGCTCCCATCCCTCCCTGACATCACCGGTGACTGGGCTCACATCCCTCCCTGACATCACCGGTGACTGGGCTCACATCCCTCCCTGACATCACCGGTGACTGGGCTCACATCCCTCCCTGACATCACCGGTGACTGGGCTCCCATCCCTCCCTGACATCACCGGTGACTGGGCTCACATCCCTCCCTGACATCACCGGTGACTGGGCTCACATCCCTGCCTGACATCACCGGTGACTGGGCTCACATCCCTCATCCCTCCCTGACATCACCGGTGACTGGGCTCACATCCCTCATCCCTCCCTAACATCACCGGTGACTGGGCTCACATCCCTCATCCCTCCCTAACATCACCGGTGACTGGGCTCACATCCCTCCCTAACATCACCGGTGACTGGGTTCACATCCCTCATCCCTCCCTAACATCACCGGTGACTGGGCTCACATCCCTCCCTAACATCACCGGTGACTGGGTTCACATCCCTCATCCCTCCCTAACATCATCGGTGACTGGGCTCACATCCCTCCCTAACATCACCGGTGACTGGGCTCACATCCCTCATCCCTCCCTAACATCACCGGTGACTGGGCTCCCATCCCTCATCCCTCCCTAACATCACCGGTGACTGGGCTCCCATCCCTCCCTAACATCACCGGTAACTGGGCTCCCATCCCTCCCTGACATCACCGGTGACTGGGCTCCCATCCCTCCCTGACATCACCGGTAACTGGGCTCCCATCCCTCCCTGACATCACCGGTGACTGGGCTCCCATCCCTCCCTGACATCACCGGTGACTGGGCTCCCATCCCTCCCTAACATCACCGGTGACTGGGCTCCCATCCCTCCCTGACATCACCGGTGACTGGGCTCCCATCCCTCCCTGACATCACCGGTGACTGGGCTCACATCCCTCCCTGACATCACCGGTGACTGGGCTCACATCCCTCCCTGACATCACCGGTGACTGGGCTCACATCCCTCCCTGACATCACCGGTGACTGGGCTCACATCCCTCCCTGACATCACCGGTGACTGGGCTCACATCCCTCCCTGACATCACCGGTGACTGGGCTCACATCCCTCCCTGACATCACCGGTGACTGGGCTCACATCCCTCCCTGACATCACCGGTGACTGGGCTCACATCCCTCCCTGACATCACCGGTGACTGGGCTCACATCCCTCCCTGACATCACCGGTGACTGGGCTCCCATCCCTCCCTGACTGCCCCGGTGGCTGGGCTCCCATCCCTCCCTGACATCACCGGTGACTGGGCTCCCATCCCTCCCTGACATCACCGGTGACTGGGCTCACATCCCTCCCTGACTGCCCCGGTGGCTGGGCTTACATCCCTCCCTGACTGCAATGATGACTGGGCGCACATCACATATCCCTCCATTTACTCCCCCTTTGGTGACATGAAGGCTGTGTGCTGACCTCTTCTCGGTGGGTGTGTGGTAATTCTTGTTGGTGTAGATCTCCTCCAGGCTGAAGTCATCTTTCTGCAACCTGTAGAAGCGGGACAGACAGAGTGATTGTATGTTACTGAAGGATACGTCTGTAAATAGCCTCATGTTATAGACAAAGCGAAACCATGTGACATCTGAGAAAAAGCCAACATTTCACATCTAAGAAGCGAACGCAGAGGTCTCCGTGTATGGAGGGGCGTGTACGCAGAGGTCTCAGTGTATGGAGGGGCGTGTACGCAGAGGTCTCAGTGTATGGAGGGGCGTGTACGCAGAGGTCTCAGTGTATGGAGGGGCGTGTACGCAGAGGTCTCCGTGTATGGACGGGCGCAGAGGTCTCCGTGTATGGGGGAGCGTGTACGCAGAGGTCTCCGTGTATGGAGGGGCGTGTACGCAGAGGTCTCCGTGTATGGGGGGAGCGTGTACGCAGAGGTCTCCGTGTATGGGGGGAGCGTGTACGCAGAGGTCTTCGTGTATGGGGGGAGCGTGTACGCAGAGGTCTCAGTGTATGGGGGGAGCGTGTACGCAGAGGTCTGTGTATGGGGGGGCGTGTACGCAGAGGTCTCCGTGTATGGGGGGAGCGTGTACGCAGAGGTCTCCGTGTATGGGGGGAGCGTGTACGCAGAGGTCTCCGTGTATGGGGGGAGCGTGTACGCAGAGGTCTCCGTGTATGGGGGGAGCGTGTACGCAGAGGTCTCCGTGTATGGGGGGAGCGTGTACGCAGAGGTCTCCGTGTATGGGGGGAGCGTGTACGCAGAGGTCTTCGTGTATGGGGGGAGCGTGTACGCAGAGGTCTCAGTGTATGGGGGGAGCGTGTACGCAGAGGTCTCAGTGTATGGGGGGGCGTGTACGCAGAGGTCTCCGTGTATGGGGGGAGCGTGTACGCAGAGGTCTCCGTGTATGGGGGGAGCGTGTACGCAGAGGTCTCCGTGTATGGGGGGAGCGTGTACGCAGAGGTCTTCGTGTATGGGGGGAGGCGTGTACGCAGAGGTCTCCGTGTATGGGGGGAGGCGTGTACGCAGAGGTCTTCGTGTATGGGGGGAGGCGTGTACGCAGAGGTCTCCGTGTATGGGGGGAGGCGTGTACGCAGAGGTCTTCGTGTATGGGGGGAGCGTGTACGCAGAGGTCTCCGTGTATGGGGGGAGCGTGTACGCAGAGGTCTCCGTGTATGGGGGGAGCGTGTACGCAGAGGTCTCCGTGTATGGGGGGGGGAGCGTGTACGCAGAGGTCTCAGTGTATGGGAGGGGCGTGTACGCAGAGGTCTCCGTGTATGGGGGGAGCGTGTACGCAGAGGTCTCCGTGTATGGGGGGAGCGTGTACGCAGGAGGTCTCCGTGTATGGGGGGGAGCGTGTACGCAGAGGTCTCCGTGTATGGGGGGGAGCGTGTACGCAGAGGTCTCCGTGTATGGGGGAGCGTGTACGCAGGAGGTCTCCGTGTATGGGGGGAGCGTGTACGCAGGAGGTCTCCGTGTATGGGGGGAGCGTGTACGCAGAAGGTCTCCGTGTATGGGGGGAGCGTGTACGCAGAGGTCTCCGTGTATGGGGGGAGCGTGTACGCAGAGGTCTCCGTGTATGGGGGGGGGGGAGCGTGTACGCAGAGGTCTCCATGTATGGGGGGAGCGTGTACGCAGAGGTCTCTGTGTATGGGGGGAGCGTGTACGCAGAGGTCTCCGTGTATGGGGGGGGGGGGAGCGTGTACGCAGAGGTCTCCGTGTATGGGGGGAGCGTGTACGCAGAGGTCTCCGTGTATGGGGGGAGCGTGTACGCAGAGGTCTCCGTGTATGGGGGGAGCGTGTACGCAGAGGTCTCCGTGTATGGGGGGAGCGTGTACGCAGAGGTCTTCGTGTATGGGGGGAGGCGTGTACGCAGAGGTCTTCGTGTATGGGGGGAGGCGTGTACGCAGAGGTCTCCGTGTATGGGGGGAGGCGTGTAAGCAGAGGTCTCCGTGTATGGGGGGGAGCGTGTACGCAGGAGGTCTCCGTGTATGGGGGGAGCGTGTACGTAGGAGGTCTCCGTGTATGGGGCGAGCGTGTACGCAGGAGGTCTCCGTGTATGGGGGAGCGTGTACGCAGGAGGTCTCCGTGTATGGGGGGAGCGTGTACGCAGGAGGTCTCCGTGTATGGGGGAGCGTGTACGCAGAGGTCTCCGTGTATGGGGGGGAGCGTGTACGCAGGAGGTCTCCGTGTATGGGGGGAGCGTGTACGCAGGAGGTCTCCGTGTATGGGGGGAGCGTGTACGCAGGAGGTCTCCGTGTATGGGGGAGCGTGTACGCAGAGGTCTCCGTGTATGGGGGGAGCGTGTACGCAGAGGTCTCCGTGTATGGGGGGAGCGTGTACGCAGGTCTCTGTGTATGGGGGGGAGCGTGTACGCAGGTCTCCGTGTATGGGGGGAGCGCGTACGCAGAGGTCTCCGTGTATGGGGGGGGGGGGGAGCGTGTACGCAGGTCTCCGTGTATGGGGGGAGCGTGTACGCAGAGGTCTCCGTGTATGGGGGGGAGCGTGTACGCAGAGGTCTCCGTGTATGGGGGGAGCGTGTACGCAGAGGTCTCTGTGTATGGAGGGGCGTGTACGCAGAGGCCTCCGTGTATGGGGGGAGGCGTGTACGCAGAGGCCTCCGTGTATGGGGGGAGGCGTGTATGCAGAGGTCTCCGTGTATGGGGGGGGAGGCGTGTACGCAGAGGTATCTGTGTATGGGGGGGAGCGTGTACGCAGGTCTCCGTGTATGGGGGGAGCGCGTACGCAGAGGTCTCCGTGTATGGGGGGGAGCGTGTACGCAGAGGTCTCCGTGTATGGGGGAGCGTGTACGCAGGAGGTCTCCGTGTATGGGGGGAGCGTGTACGCAGGAGGTCTCCGTGTATGGGGGGAGCGTGTACGCAGAAGGTCTCCGTGTATGGGGGGAGCGTGTACGCAGAGGTCTCCGTGTATGGGGGGAGCGTGTACGCAGAGGTCTCCGTGTATGGGGGGGGGGAGCGTGTACGCAGAGGTCTCCATGTATGGGGGGAGCGTGTACGCAGAGGTCTCTGTGTATGGGGGGAGCGTGTACGCAGAGGTCTCCGTGTATGGGGGGGGGGGAGCGTGTACGCAGAGGTCTCCGTGTATGGGGGGAGCGTGTACGCAGAGGTCTCCGTGTATGGGGGGAGCGTGTACGCAGAGGTCTCCGTGTATGGGGGGAGCGTGTACGCAGAGGTCTCCGTGTATGGGGGGAGCGTGTACGCAGAGGTCTTCGTGTATGGGGGGAGGCGTGTACGCAGAGGTCTCCGTGTATGGGGGGAGGCGTGTAAGCAGAGGTCTCCGTGTATGGGGGGGAGCGTGTACGCAGGAGGTCTCCGTGTATGGGGGGAGCGTGTACGTAGGAGGTCTCCGTGTATGGGGCGAGCGTGTACGCAGGAGGTCTCCGTGTATGGGGGAGCGTGTACGCAGGAGGTCTCCGTGTATGGGGGGAGCGTGTACGCAGGAGGTCTCCGTGTATGGGGGAGCGTGTACGCAGAGGTCTCCGTGTATGGGGGGGAGCGTGTACGCAGGAGGTCTCCGTGTATGGGGGGAGCGTGTACGCAGGAGGTCTCCGTGTATGGGGGGAGCGTGTACGCAGGAGGTCTCCGTGTATGGGGGAGCGTGTACGCAGAGGTCTCCGTGTATGGGGGGAGCGTGTACGCAGAGGTCTCCGTGTATGGGGGGAGCGTGTACGCAGGTCTCTGTGTATGGGGGGGAGCGTGTACGCAGGTCTCCGTGTATGGGGGGAGCGCGTACGCAGAGGTCTCCGTGTATGGGGGGGGGGGGGAGCGTGTACGCAGGTCTCCGTGTATGGGGGGAGCGTGTACGCAGAGGTCTCCGTGTATGGGGGGGAGCGTGTACGCAGAGGTCTCCGTGTATGGGGGGAGCGTGTACGCAGAGGTCTCTGTGTATGGAGGGGCGTGTACGCAGAGGCCTCCGTGTATGGGGGGAGGCGTGTACGCAGAGGCCTCCGTGTATGGGGGGAGGCGTGTATGCAGAGGTCTCCGTGTATGGGGGGGGAGGCGTGTACGCAGAGGTATCTGTGTATGGGGGGGAGCGTGTACGCAGGTCTCCGTGTATGGGGGGAGCGCGTACGCAGAGGTCTCCGTGTATGGGGGGGGGGAGCGTGTACGCAGAGGTCTCCGTGTATGGGGGGGGGAGCGTGTACGCAGAGGTCTCCGTGTATGGGGGGGGGGGAGCGTGTACGCAGAGGTCTCCGTGTATGGGGGGGGGGGAGCGTGTACGCAGAGGTCTCCGTGTATGGGGGGGAGCGTGTACGCAGAGGTCTTCTGGCTTTAACAGCCATACCGTGAAAGGAGAAGTGGGAGTTACACAGAACCATTCATACTCACTTATATGGCTGCTGCATCAGCTTGTCTTTGAGAACTGGGCGATCACATGACCGATCAGCTCTAAAGCAGAGAGCGGTGACTGTCAGTCATCACTCTCTGCCCCTCCAGCACTTACATGTGCGCTGGGCTGTGCAGTGGAAGCAGCTGGCTCAGGCTCTCGGGCGAGTTAAGCCTGCTGCCAGTTAGGCATTTGGGTGGATCCTGACGTTATTGTCCTGAATCGGCTCTGTGACGTCAGCCAACAGTGGGCTTTAGCCCACTGTCAGCTGATCTTGGGTCACCAAAGAGCTCTTCTGTGACCCAGAAGAGAAGTAGGACCAAAAAAAGTTTAGGCCATACTTCTATTTCAAAGCCAGTGATGGAAAAGCAGAATGAGAGACCCTACAACAGCAAGTCTGGCCGATCCGGCTCGTCTGCTGATAGACTTGTAATATCAGCATTGCACATTTCATTGGCAAAGCAGCTGTGACCAGAATCTCTGGAATGTCCTTCACCTTTATTTTGATCCAGCAAGGCACCAGAGCATATGCTGCAAACACTGGCGGAGCCCTGGGTCGGGCTACATACCCGTCTACTTTGTTGTTGATTTCTGGATGCTAATAGATCAACAAAGCAAATATCTCCAGGTGAGCGGCCCCACCTCTCGGATTCAGCTGCCGACTGTCAATTTTCCACTTTGGGAATGTGCACAGCGGCAAAGGTCAGAACATGAAGTTCTGGTCAGATTCTTTCTGAGCAGCACAACGTCTTTATGCCTCCTTGAAGGTCAATGTATGCCACTGGAGTGCCATTGTCTGACTGCACCCTGATGAGGCAGACAGACCAGTGTAGCAAGGCCAGCCGAACTGCCTGAGGTTCCAGGATGTTGATCAGCAACCAATCTCACTAAAACTAAACGCTGGCATCTCTTAAGTCCTTCCAATTCATTGGGAGGAAGGATTTCCCAGTAACCAGCATCTGAATGGATATCCACCTTTCCAGAGCCAATCTCACAGGTAGCGCCAACGGTTCCTGTTTGTCCAAAACCGAGAGGATACCGAGCTGCAGAACTGTGGAGAGAGACTGTCCAGAAGTAGACAATTAGTATCACAATTTTTAGCCGGTTGCTTTAGGTTTATTAAACTTAGCGCTGATTTTTTATATTTATTTTGAGACTGGCCATAGGTGACTGCATGGAAGACATCTACCGTGTTCCCCCGTCACCCTCCGACCAGAATCGAGGCACACGCCTGTGTAATGTCTTAGACTAAGCCGAAACACTCCAGACATTGAAAAAGTCACGTGTCAAGTGACGAAACGCGTAGGGGAGGAGCCTAGTGACAAGACCCAGGAAGCTGAGGAGCTCTGTATCGTATCTTTTTTTTAAAAGGTACATTTTTATTACGTTTTTTTTTCAAAACAAGACATACAATAGACAACAGACAGACACACATGGAGCGAACATCGCCCAATCCAGTACAGTGCAAAAAAAGTTTTTTAGAAAGCTGGTAAACAATTGGCATATATCAGGAAGACAATTTTCAGTCACATTTTTAAGGAGCAGGAGAGACGGTGCTCTCAGAATCAACCCAGTAGCCCCAAACCTTCCTGAATTTTTTCAGACACCCTCTAGGCTCATATGTCAGTTTGTATAATGATACAGCATGGTTAATATTTGTGAGCCAGAAGGCAATAGTGGGTAAGGATGGAGACTTCCAATGTAAGGTTATTGCTTTCTTAGCATAAAACAATACTATTCTCAGAAATGTTTGTGTATTCTCGGATATACTATCATCATCAATATAGCCCAGTAAACACCTTAGAGGATTACAGACATTAGGTAATTGTGTCAATGAACTAATGAAGGCCGTGACCTCCGACCAGAACTGCCTGATCGGAGGACACTCCCACATTAAATGAAAGAACGTGCCATCAGCCATGCCGCAACGAGAGCACAATGCAGAGGGCAATCTATTCAGTTTAAATAGTAAGCATGGAGTAAAGTAGGATCTGTATAACAATTTCGTTTGTATTACTTTATCACGAGAAGAGATGACAGAGGGAACCTGGAGGGGCAAAAGCTCCTACCAGATTTCCTCCGTCAGCTCAGGAATATCGGCTCTCCAGCTGGCAGCCGTCTTGCTCAGCCTTTGAGTCGTGGAATGCAGAAGGGACCTATAATATGTAGAGACTAGCTTGGTGTGAGAGGAGTCGGTCAACATACGTTCCAGCGGGGAGAGCTGAATAGATATGTTGCGAAGACCAAACTGCGTTGCTGCAGTGTGGCGTATCTGTAGGTAGAGGAAGTAAGCTGTGTGTGGTAGATTGTAATCTCCACGAAATTCATCAAAAGAACGAAACACATTGTCTGAGAATAAATGCAAAATAGTTTTTACCCCCCTTTTCGACCAGAATCCCCCGTCAGATCTGCGGAAGAACTCTGGTAGAGTCGGGTTCCCCCAGAGTGGAGTGTTTGGCGAGTAAGTATTACTGTCAGTGAACGACTGTAGTTTTGTTAGCTTAATGAGCCTTGTAGTCATTGCCAGAACACTCGTACCCTCCCGCCCTCTAAGGGACAGACGATAAATCAGGTTCTGCAGGGATTCGTAGGAGGTGAGGATAGCAGCCTCCAAGGCAGTGGCTGCGTTGTTGGCTTCAGGAAAAAACCACCAATGTGCATGAGCCAATTGTGAGGCAATATAATAGGTGTGGAGGCAGGGTAAGGCCAATCCCCCCTCCAGTACCGGTAACTGGAGGGTGGTCTTGGCAATCCTGACTACTCCCCCCCCTCCATAAAAAGGAAGTAAGGATGGAGTCTATTTCTTTAAATTTAAGCTTAGTGACATATACTGGCGAATTACCCAATACATACAGAAATCGTGGCAGGAATCTCATTTTAAAAATATTAATCCTGCCCAATAAGGTAAGTGGGAGATTTGCCCAGGTTTTGAATGTGGTCTTCATTCTCCCTATAAGGGGGTCTATATTGAGTTTAGCGTAAGAGGTAATAGGGAGCTGCACCATAACTCCTAAATATCGGAAGGAGGTGACTATTTGTAGTGGGCAAGAGGAAGGTAGCCTGGGTGGGTCTGCCTGGTCAATCTGAAATAGGATGGACTTGTCCCAGTTAACCCGGAGAAATGCCCAAACTTGCCAATAATCTCCAGCAGGACTGGGAGGGACGACTGGGGGTCCGACAAATAGATCAACATGTCGTCAGCATAAAGAGACACCTTCTCCTCCAGACCCCCAATCGTCAGTCCCGCAACCTCCCTGCAAGATCTTATCAGTGCTGCCAAGGGCTCTATCGCCAGTGCAAAGAGCAACGGCGACAGAGGGCACCCCTGTCTGGTGCCTCTCTTTATTGGAAAGGGATCAGACACATCTGCGTTCACCCTCAGTCGAGCAGTGGGTTTCAAATATAACAGCTGGACCCATCTGATGAAGGTACCGCAAAAACCAAACTTTGCCAGGACCTCCAGCAGATAAGGCCATTCGACTGAATCAAATGCCTTGTGTGCGTCCAAGGACAGAACAGCCCTGGAACCCATCTCCGCATGAGTGGCCTGAAGATTGGTGAACAATCTTCGCAGGTTGATGGAGGTCGATCGCCCAGGGATGAACCCAGTTTGGTCCGCACCAATAATGGTAGTAATAACTGTGTTCAATCGCCGGGCGAGCACCTTGGCCAAAATCTTAACATCTGAGTTGATGAGTGATATTGGTCTGTAAGATTCACATAGGAGGTGATCCTTATGTGGCTTAGTGTTAAATGTAGGGAATGAGGACAATCAATGCCTCCGACATAGAGGGGGGTAGCTGTCCCGTTTTCATAGCAAAATCATACACCCTGCTTAGATGGGGTATAAGCAAATCTTTGTATTGCAAATACCACTCGATGGGGAACCCATCCAGTCCCGGCATTTTGTTTCTGGCAAAGGATTGGATAGCCTCCCCAATTTCCTCAGTTGTCAGAGGAGCGTCAAGATCTGACGCCTGCTGGGTCTGAAGTCTGGGCAACGAAATGTCCGCAAGATAGTCATCCAATTCCACAATGGTGTAGTGAGCTCTAGTAGAATATAGGGAGGAGTAAAAGGAGATAAAGGCTTCCATGATCTCATTGTTCTGTTCTACCACTATGCCCTCTGCGCTCTTAATTCTGGGTATGCTGCATGGCTGATAGTCAGGTTTAGAAAGATATGCCAACAAACGGCTGTTCTTGTCACCAAACTCAAAGATTCACTGATTCTGGTATAACAGCTTCTTCTGGGTGCGTTCCAAAAGCACTAGGTCCAATTCTCTTGACCCATGCTTCCAGGCAGCATGTGTCTCAGGAGAGGGAGTCGCGGTATAAGCGGCTTCTGCCTCCCTGAGGGCCCCCTCTGCATCCATCAACTTGGACATAGAGGCCTTGCGTGTCTGACCAACCGCCGCAGCAAAAGAGCCACGTGTAGTGGCCTTAAAGGCATCCGCTCTGCATCGCATCTGATTGCATGTGAGTGGAATTTATACTGTAGAGTTTTTACCAGTACCAGCATAATGCGCTGTGTCCTATTCTTTCTGATTTCTCTGAGAGCCGTGAGATTTGAAGCAACTCTGGAACTCTGTTACACAGTACCTGCACCTTTCATTAATGAGCTTGTGTTTGGCAGTGATTGCTTTATGATCAGACAAGCCCGTTTGTACCTGCTTTGTAGACGTTTTATTCTCTTTGATCTGATCTATGCACTTATGGATATTTCATATATTTAACATTGCACTAGCACTTTTTTCGTATTCATAAGTGTGATTGATATTAAATAGGTTGATTTTAGCGCAACTATACTATTCATACTATATCTGTCACAGTGATTGGAACACAATTTAGTTGCAGCTTTTATCATTTGATTATCTATTTTTTCTTACACATGTATTTGGGTTTTTAATTTTGATAATTTGTATCGGCGCTTTAGTCACCTTATAATATACTCCAGACGTTGTGTTGCAATCAGAAGGTTCGGCACCCAACCGAACCCTTCTAGGACCTGTACCATCTGCAGGATGTCGGTGTCAGAGACAATTGTTCCCTTATGTGTATAGAGGATAGTGCTGAGCTAGCACTATCCCCTATACACATTCTATTCAGGTCACGGTTTTGCCTTCCAGTTCTTTGTAGCAGTTGAATCATGAATTAAATTAGAACCTCATAGTGGCGCGGAAATACCTCTTGTACACATATCCAATTGTTCCCTTATGCCGCGTACACACGATCCGACATTCCGACAACAAAACCGTGGTTTTTTTTCCAACGGAATGTTGGCTCAAACTTGTGTTGCATACACACGGTTACACAAATGTTGTTGGAAATTCTGAACGTGGTGACGTACAACACGTACGACGAGCCAAGAAAAATGAAGTTCAGTAGGCAGTGCGGCTCTTCTGCTTGATTCGGAGCATGCGTAGATTTTTATGCGTCGGAATTGCATACACACAATCTGAATTTACGACAAGAACTTTTGTTGACGGAAAAATTGAGAACCAGCTCCGATCGTGTGTACGCGACATTAGAAGCAGGACATCTAGGTCCCCCACAATGGGGATACCCCGGGTTCTCAACAACCCCAGAACCGGAGCCTGCACTTTACTAAACACTGACCTGTGAAAGGCCAAATGGCAACACCACAAACTGGTAGTGGCAATCCTTTATGGCGAACTGCAGAAACCGCTGGTGAGGCTGGAAAGCCATCGTGTAAGCGAGGCATCCTTAATATCTCCTGACACCAGGAAGTCCTCCTGATAAAGCAAAGCAGATACTGATTGGGGAGACTCCATCCTGAAATGTTGTCCCTGCTGTAATTTGTTGAGTCACTTTAGGTCCAGAATAGGCCAGACGTCCCAGTTCAGCTTGGAATAGAAGCTGTGAGACCTCTTCTCCGGCACAGGAGTGATGACCCATCCCGGGACAGCAGCCTTTCTAGGATGGCCAAGAAATCACTTTATACCATTCAGCACATAAACATAGAGGAGGAAGCAGCGAGTCCAGATGGCCACAAAGAGGGATTCGGGAGTCCCCCTCATCATCCCCCCCCCCACTTCTGTGCCGCGGCATGCTGAGGGACAGTAGGCTAAGACGAGCTGAGAGGAATGTTTGCCAAGGCCAGAATCCAATTGCTAAGTCACCCCCAGAACGGCACCTGTCCCAATACCTGCCGAACACCGGCGTGGTGATATTGCGGACCCTGCGCTGTGCCCAGAAGCTGCGTATTGTGCGCGTTTACAGATTGAAAATGGCAGACACACATGATGGTGTCGCTGAGCACTATACACCCCTGTGGTATGGTGCTCCAGAGCATGAAACACCAATGGAAGAAAATGCCACATTATTATTACACCACTGAGGCAAATGCCATTACAGGGCCAAAGCGTGCGAATCCTCACCCGTGAGAGCCTTCAGGTACTCAATCACCCCCCCCCCCCCCGCAAGTTGATAATAGCTCTGCATCTGTAGAGCACACAGCCAGAAAGTTCACTGGACACCATGTACCCCGGAGATCACTAACTGTAGGATCCTGCGCCAAACATTGCAGGCTGTCCCCACTCTCGCAATGCGGAGTCTGGGTACAGTCCCTTTTGGCCTCAGGAGATTAATCCAGTTGGAGCCTTTCCCTTCCCCAGGGTGTACAGAACAGGCCATGAAGCGGGACCGACGCCCACTAAAAGAAATCTTCAGGAATCATCAAAGGCCCGTCCATCACTCAAGGATATAAGCGAAAATCTGAGGCTTAATGGAGATGGGAGGGGTTATGCCTGGGCGGGGATTCCTGATTTTTTTCTGACCAGTGTTCATTCACCTGAAGGTGTCAGCATAGCCCAAGTAGTGATGAATATGAAGTACCCTGTGTCATGTGATGTACAAATAGGAAATCAGCGACTCGCATGAAGCAGCCACAAAAAATAGGATTTTTATAACAGCTTACCTGTAAAATCCTTTTCTTGGAGTACATCACGGGACACAGAGCGACATAGTCTTTACTAATGGGTTATATAGATACCGTCAGGTGCTGGCACTGGCAACTTCCAAAACCGGAAGTACCCTCCCCTATATAAGCCCCTCCCATCCGGGAGCACCTCAGTTTTGTAGAAAAGCAATAAGTGTCCCCAAAGAGGGGCGGGAGCTCTGTGTCCCGTGATGTACTCCAAGAAAAGGATTTTACAGGTAAGCTGTTATAAAAATCCCTTTTTCTTTCTCGTACATCACGGGACACAGAGCGACATAGTCATTACTAATGGGATGTCCTAAAGCAATGCCAAATGAGGGGAGGGATACACCATATATAAGCTGAGCGCTATCAGACATGAGGATCTTTTGCGGCCTGCAACACACTGCGCCCAAAGGCGACATCCTCCTGACTTCTAACGTCCACCTGGTAGAACCTAGTAAACGTGTGTACTGAAGACCATGTTGCGGCCTTACAGATTTGAGCCAGGGAGGCCTGGTGATGCACTGCCCATGAAGTTCCAACTGCTCTCGTGGAGTGCGCCCTAACTTTGAACGGAGGCGGTCTCCTTCTCAAGCCATAGGCTTGCATTATGACCTGTCAAATCCACTTGGCTAAAGTAGATTTTGACGCTTCCTGACCCTTTCTGGGGCCTTCCGACAGAATGAACAAAGTATCCGTTCTACGAATCTGAGCAGTGGCTTTTAGATAAGCTTTAACTGCTCTTACTACATCCAAAGAATGCAATAACTTTTCCTCTACCGAAGTAGGTTTGGGGAAAAAAGAAGGAAGAACCACATCTTGGTTCAAATGAAACCTCGATACCACCTTAGGAAGAAAGGCTGGATGAGGACGTAACACTACTCTGTCCTTATGGATAACCAGATATGGCTCCTTACAGGACAAGGCGGCTAATTCCGACACTCTTTTAGCCGAACAAATGGCTACTAGAAAAATCAATTTCCTGGTGAGAAGAACCAAGGAAATATGCTGTAATGGTTCAAATGGTTGTTTCTGTAGAACCGACAGAACCAAGTTTAGATCCCATGGACATATGGGAATATTAACCGGAGGACTAATACGCATCACTCCTTGTATAAAGGCTTTGACTAGTGAATGCGAAGCCAAGGGCCTTTGAAAAAATATTGACAAGGCCGAAATCTGACCCTTGATAGTACTCAAGGCAAGCTTCCTATCTACAGCCCACTGTAGGAAGTCCAGAATCCTACCTATTACGTATTTACGTGGATGCCATTTCTTGGCCTCACACCAGGCGATGTACGCCTTCCAGATTCTATAGTAGATCTGCCTGGATACCGGCTTCCTGGCATTGATCATGGTAGATACCACAGCATTAGAGAGCCCTCTCTTTTTTAGAATGTGGGCTTCAATAGCCAGGCCGTCAAACCTAGGGCTGGTAAGGAAGGGTGGTATATCGGTCCTTGCGAAAGCAGGTCCGGACGATGTGGGAGGGTCCAAGGACTCCCCACTGACATTTTACAATCTCCGCGTACCATGCTCTTCGGGGCCACGCTGGAGCCACCAGAATCACTGGTTTCTTTTCTACCCTGATTCTGCGGAGTAATCGAGGTAACCATTGTGGCGGTGTGAATGCATATATCAGCTTGAACTGATCCCAAGGGAACACTAGGGCACCCGAGCCGCAAGCTAGGGGATCCCTTGTCCGAGAGACAAACCTGTCCCCCTTTGCGTTGAATCTGGATGCTAGAAGATCTACATCCGATGTTCCCCACCGCTGACATATTGTCCGGAAAACCTCGGGGTGAAGGAACCATTCCCCTGGGCATAATTGTTGGCGACTTAGAAAGTCCGCCTTCCAATTCTCCACTCCTGGAATGAATACCGCAGATATGGCTGGGACATATCTTTCTGCCCATTTCAGGATGTAATTTACTTCCCTCTGGGCTGCACGACTCCTGGTGCCCCCCTGATGATTGATATATGCCACTGCTGTGGCATTGTCTGATTGAATTCTGACAGGGGACCCTTGAAGTTTGGATGTCCATGCTACTAGGGCATACCGGGCTGCTCGTATCTCTAAGAGATTGATGGGCAGGGCCTTTTCTGCATCCGACCATCTGCCCTGGAGAGACTATTGCTCCAGTACTGCTCCCCAGCCTATAAGGCTGGCATCTGTAGTGACCACCTTCCAAGAAATCGGACTGAAGGATTTCCCTTTTTCCAGATTCTGGGGAACCAACCACCAACGGAGGCTCTTGCGAACGGAAGGGGACAAGGACATTGTAAGTCTAGGGCCTGAACTTTTTTGTTCCAGGCTGACAGTATGGCCCCTTGCAAATTCCTTGAATGGAATTGACCGTAGGGTACTGCTTCGAATGATGCCACCATTTTTCCCAGCAGCCTCATGCACAGGCGTATGGACGGCTGTCTTTTTTGTACCCACTAAGTGGATCAAATCTTTCAAAGACAACACCTTTCCTCGAGGCAAGAATATTTTTCTCTGGCCTGAATCCAACCTTAGCCCCAAGTATTCCAGACTTTTGACTGGTTTTTAGGGCTGACTTGTCTCGGTTGATAATCCAACCGTGAGATTCCAGATACTTGATTGTCTTGTGAACGACCACGTCTAGTTTTTTCACTGAGTGGTCTATCAGCAACAAGTCATCTAGATATGCCATTATCATTACACCTTGTGTTCTTAGATTGGCCAATAATGGGGCCAGAATTTTTGTAAACACTCGTGGTGCTGTGGCCAAACCGAAGGGTAAGGCTCTGAACTGAAAATGGCGCCCTTCTACTGCAAAGCGTAGAAATTTTTGGTGGACTGGAAAGATGGGAATGTGCAAATAAGCATCTTTGATGTCGATCGCGGCTAACCATTCCTCCCCTTGTAGGGCAGTGGCCACCGATCGGATCGACTCCATCGGAAAGTCCTGATATACAGGAATTTGTATAGCCCTTTTAGAATTAATATGGGCCTCCCGTCCGCGTTTGCTTCGGGACTGTAAAGAGGTTTGAGTAAAACCCGAACCCTCATTCTTCCAGGGGAACCTCCATAATTACTCCTTGGAGCAATAGTTGTTCTAGTGCCAACAGGAGGGACTCTCTCTTCCGGGGATCCCTTGGCACGTTTGACCTCAAAAATGGGAAGGAGGAGAGTCTTTTAACTCCAAACTGTATCCCAAACCTACTGCGGAGAGCACCTATCTGTCTTGATCGTGTCCCGCCAGGTCTCTTGCGAACAACTGGAGTCCTCCCCCCACCCGACTGAGTGGGGGCTTCAATGAATTTAACTTTGGGGGAGGTTTTGTACCTCCCCTGACCCAGGGTTTCTCATTACCCTGCTACTGTCCCTGTTTTTTACCCCCGGGATTTGACCGAGGAGGCCGTCGGAACTGTTACACAGCCGATGCCCCAGGGACTGGAGAAGCAGGCCTCTTAAAGAGGGACCTCTAACTCTGTTTTTAACCGGCAAGAGCGAATTTTTGCCGCTGGAAATTTTCTGGATATATTTGTCCAGGTTTTCCCTGAATAAGCGTTCACCATGAAATGGGACGCTAACCAGCCATTTTTTACAGGGAGCTTCAGCAGACCAGTTTTTGAGCCATAGGAGCCTACGCATATGTACTACAGACAGCGTAAGGCGGGAGGCCTGATGGACTGAATCCTTTATGGCGTCAACCGCAAAGCCTAAGGCTCTAGGTAGATCAGCTAGGGCAAAGCCTGCTGATCTGTCAAGTCCCTCAAGACCTGTTTCAACTGATCCTTCACTGCTTAGCAGACCCCAATAGCTGCTACTGCTGGTTGTATCACCAAGCAGATTTTCATAAGGACTCCAATCTTTTATCTATTGGGTTCTTGAACATTTGGACATTATCCACCGGACATGTCAGTGATTTATACATACAAGAGATGGCTGCGTCCACTGTAGGGACCTTCCATTTTTTTTTTTTTTATGAACTTATCCTCCATGGGATAGACCACCGGAAATCTCTTGGGGGAATAAATATTTTCTCAGGACGTTCCCAATCCTGGTAAATGAGCCCTTTCAGTAAAGGGTGAAGTGGAAAAGAACAAACAGTCTGGGGGCTTCCAGCGACCCCAACGAGGATACAGTAGTGGTTGATGGTTCCGCAAGGTGCATTTTTAAATGCTGATCGGACCATGTTAGTCAGAGACTGAACCCATAATCTTTCAGCTTAAGATGCTGAGAAAAGGTTCCCCCACTGTTGATTCCTCTATAACAGAATCAACCTCATCCTGATCCCCTTCAGGCAGGTCGATCCCTGTATGGGACTGTTGCTCTGCTAACAGGCACTCTGAAGGAGGAGACGGAGATCGGGCGTGCTTTCCCTGACAGGGAGGCAGCGATAAATGTTGACAATTTCTCTCTAATCCTCCCAGAGCTGAGGAAAAAACCTCCTCTGTTACATACACAGGAGCAGGTGACTGAGGACAGCCACAGTACCAAGTACCCCTGCGGGGTCTCTACGGTCACTTACCTCTGAACTTCAGGGGAGACTGGTGCAGCAGAAGCATGCCCAAGATCCTCAGAGCCCGATGAGACCCCCTTCGCTTCCTGGAAGATTCAGTTCCGGAGCTTCTGGACGGCATATTCCTAAGCCTAAAGCTGAGGTATTCCAGCCGTAATACACCACTTTTACTGAGAATAGTCTAGCACAATTGCTGCTATATCACAGTTGGTGTCTACTAAAGTGCCTTTCTAGGGGATGCCTGTATCAACCGCTTGCTGTATGCCCTTTTTTTAAATGTTGCCAGCTCTGTCTCTGTACTTCATAGCCAGCTCACCACACAAAACTGTGGTTTTTACATGCTGGGACGCCCGCACATGCGCAGAAGCGCTGCGGCGCACACAGAGCGTCATCCCCCAGGCTCCGCCCCCTTTCCTGGCTCACCTCTATATATAGAGGCGCGTGCACGCGCACGCGCGCGGCCATGTGCGACTTCGGCGCTAATTTTGAAAAATGGAGACTAGGGACAAGAGCCAGGGCCCCTCTTTGCCGCAGGCCGGGGGATGGACGAGCACTGCAACATGGCAGAGGAAGCAGTTTCCCATAAGAGAACTCACCATCTGCCTGGACTTGCTCTGCTGAGAAGAAACTAGTCCACATGACAAGAAAACATTCCACAGCGGCCTCTAGTGGACAAACACAGGTACCGCAGTCTAATATATTAAATATATATATAAAAAAATTTTTTTCTTTCTCGTACATCACGGGACACAGAGCGACATAGTCATTACTAATGGGTTATATAGTTACCGTCAGGTGCTGGCACTGGCAACTTCCAAAACCGGAAGTACCCTCCCCTATATAAGCCCCTCCCATCCGGGAGCACCTCAGTTTTTTGCCAGTGTCTAAGGTGTTGGCCAAGAAGAAACATGTGTTTTTCACTGAGCTTGCGTACAGGTTCTTTTGGGCCTCAGTAAGCTATTCCGGATCCGACCAAAAAAGCTTCATAGCTAAACGGTCGGTACCCGGGCCTTGCAAAGAAGAGCAAGGTTCTGCCTGTAATGCTTCTCTTAGGAGAGCTGGACCCTGGGATCCAGAGCTCTGGTCATACCCACGACCAAGATGTTTTCTGTGCAGGGTGCTATACAGGTCCAGGGGAGTGGAATCCTTGGGAACCCGGTCCCTGAAGGTTTGATTACAATGCCTGCCGTGATAGGTGAAGTTTGGGCTTTTGTGGACCAAACAAAGTCCTGCGGCGGGGAACAGGTAAGTGGGGGCCCCCAGGAACTTGGTTCTATTGGGGGACCCCCAAGCCTAATTTGTCTTTCTGTCTGTTACCTAACGGTATTCCCGCTAATATCTGTGCATGCCTGTAACTACTAAAAAAAATGTAATAATTTTTAATGGTGGTCAAGAAAAAAAAAAAAAAAAAGAATGTTTTTTTATATATGTTTAGTATATTAAACTGCGGTACCTGTGTTTGTCCACTAGAGGCCGCTGTGGAATGTTTTTCTTGTCATATGGACTAGTTTCTTCTCAGAGAGCAAAGTCCAGGCAGCTGGTGAGTTCTCCTACAGGAAACTGTTTCCTCTGCCATGTTGCAGTGTTTGTCTATCCCCCGGCCTGCGGCAAAGGGGGCCCTGGCTCCTGTCCCTGGTTTCCATGTTTGAAAATTAGCGCCGAGGCGCACGTGGCCGCGCGCGTGCGCGTGCACGCGCCTCTATATATAGAGGTGGCCGGAAAAAGGGGCGGGGCCTGGGGGATGACGCTCTGTGCGCGCCGCAGCGCTTCTGCGCATGTGCGGGCGTCCCAGCAGGTTTTAAAAAGCCACATTATTGCAGTAAGCTGGCTATGAAGTACAGAGACAGAGCTGACAACATTTAAAGGCATACAGCAAGCGGTTGATACAGGCATCCCCTAGAAAGGCACATTAGTAGACACCAACTGTTTATTATAGCAGCATTTATGCTAGACTATTATCAGTAACTGGTGTATTTTCGGCTGGAATACCTCAGCTTTGTGGCTTAGGAATATGCCGTCTAAAAACTCCGGGACTAGAAATTCCAGGAGGAATAGGGGGTCTCCATCGGGCTCTGAGGATCTTGGGCATGCTTTGGCTGCACCAGTCTCCCCTGAAGAATCAGAGGTTAGTGACCGTAGGGCACCCCCAGGAGTACCTGGTACTGTGGCTGTCCCCAGTTCACCTGCTCCTGTGTATGTAACAGAGGAGGTTTTTTCCTCAGCTCTGGGAGGGCTGGAAGAGAGATTGTCAGCACTAATTGCTGCTTCCCTGTCACAGGAGAAAAGCGCTCGATCTCCGTCTCCTCCCTCAGAGTGCCTGTTAACAGAGCAACAGTCCCATACAGAGGTCGACCTACCTGAGGGGGATCAGGATGAGGTTGATTCGGTTGTAGAGGAATCAACAGTGGAGGAGCCGTTCTCAGCATCACATGCTGAGAGGTTATGGGTTCAGTCCCTGACTAATATGGTCCGATCAGCATTTAAAATGCCACTTGCGGAGCCATCCTCCTCTTCTGTCTCCTCGTTGGGGTCGCTAAAAGCTCCCCAGACTGTTTGTTCTTTCCCGATCCATCCTTTATTGGAGGGGCTCATTTACCAGGATTGGGAGCATCCTGACAAAATATTTACTCCCCCCAAGAGATTTCCGGTGGTCTATCCTATGGAGGATAAGTTCGTCAGAAAATGGAAGGTCCCTACAGTGGACGCAGCCATCTCTTGTGTGAATAAATCACTGACATGTCCGGTGGAAAATGTCCAAATGTTCAAGGACCCAATAGATAAAAAATTGGAGTCTTTACTAAAATCTGCTTTCTCTACAGCAAGCATGGTGACACAACCTGCGGTAGCAGCGATTGGAGTCTGCCAAGCAGTGAAAGATCAGTTGAAACAAGTCTTAAGGGACTTACCAGATCAGCAGGCTCTTGCCCTAGCTGACCTGCCTAGAGCCTTGTGTTTTGCGGTGGACGCCATAAAGGATACAATCCAACAGGCCTCCCGCTTTACGCTGTCTATAGTACATATGCGTAGGCTTCTATGGCTCAAAAACTGGTCTGCTGAAGCTCCCTGTAAAAAATTGCTGGTCAGCTTCCCATTTCATGGGGAGCGTTTATTCGGGGAAGACCTGGACAAGTATATCCAGAGAATTTCCAGCGGTAAAAGTACACTCTTGCCGGTCAAAAATAGAGTTAGAGGTCCCTCTTTTAAGAGGCCGGCTTCTCCAGTCCCTAGGACATCGGCTGTGAAACAGTTCCGACGGCCTCCCCGGTCAAATCCCGGAGGTAAAAATCAGGGACAGTTGCAGGGTAACAAGAAGCCCTGGAGCAGGAGAGGTACAAAACCTCCCCCAAAGTCAAATGCATGAAGGGTTGCCCCCACCCAATCGGGTGGGGGGAAGACTTCAGTTGTTCACAGAGACCTGGCGGGACACGATCCGAGACAGATGGGTGCTCTCCGCAGTAAATCTGGGATACAAATTGGAGTTAAAAAACTCCCCTCCTTCCCGCTTTATAAGGTCAAACGTGCCAAGGGATCCCCAGAAGAGAGGATCCCTCCTGTTGGCACTGGAACAATTATTGCTTCAAGCAGTAATTATAGAGGTCCCCCTGGAAGAATGGGGGTTCGGGTTTTACTCAAACCTCTTTACAGTTCCGAAGCCAAACGGGGACGTGAGGCCCATATTAAATCTAAAAGGGCTAAACAAATTCCTGCATATCAGGACTTTCCGGATGGAGTCGATCCGATCGGTAGCCACTGCCCTACAAGGGGAGGAATGGTTAGCCTCGATCGACATCAAAGATGCGTATTTGCACATCCCCATCTTTCCAGCCCACCAAAAATTTCTACGCTTTGCGGTAGAAGGGCGCCATTTTCAGTTCAGAGCCTTACCCTTCGGTTTGGCCACAGCACCACGAGTGTTCACAAAAATTTTGGCCCCATTATTGGCCAATCTAAGAACACGAGGTGTAACGATAATGGCATATCTAGACGACTTGTTGATGATAGACCACTCAGTGGAAAAACTAGAAGTGGTTGTTCACGAGACAATCAAGTATCTGGAATATCACGGTTGGATTATCAACCGAGACAAGTCAGCCCTAGAACCAGTCAAAAGTCTGGAATACCTGGGGCTAAGGCTGGATTCAGACCAGAGAAAAATTTTCTTGCCTCGAGAAAAGGGGTCGTCTTTGAGAGATTTGATCCACTTAGTGGGTTCAAAAAGACAGCCATCCATACGCCTGTGCATGAGGCTGCTGGGAAAAATGGTGGCATCATTCGAAGCAGTACCCTACGGTCAATTCCATTCAAGGAAGTTGCAAAGGGCCATACTGTCAGCCTGGAACAAAAAAGTTCAGGCTCTGGACGTACCAATGTCCTTGTCCCCTTCCGTTCGCAGAAGCCTCCGTTGGTGGTTGGTTCCCCGGAATCTGGAAAGAGGGAAATCCTTCAGTCCGATTTCCTTGAAGGTGGTCACTACAGATGCCAGCCTTTTAGGCTGGGGAGCAGTACTGGAGCAATGGTCTCTCCAGGGCAGATGGTCGGATGCGGAAAAGGCCCTGCCCATCAATCTCTTAGAGATACGAGCAGCCCGGTATGCCCTAGTAGCATGGACATCCAAACTCCAAGGGTCCCCTGTCAGAATTCAATCAGACAATGCCACAGCAGTGGCATATATCAATCGTCAGGGGGGCACCAGGAGTCGTGCAGCCCAAAGGGAAGTAAATTACATCCTGAGATGGGCAGAAAGATATGTCCCAGCCATATCTGCGGTATTCATTCCAGGGGTGGAGAATTGGAAGGCGGACTTTCTAAGTCGCCAACAATTATGCCCAGGGGAATGGTCCCTTCATCCCGAGGTTTTCCGGACAATATGTCAGCGGTGGGGAACACCGGATGTAGATCTGCTAGCATCCAGGTTCAACACGAAAGTGGACAGGTTTGTCTCTTGGACAAGGGATCCCCTAGCGTGCGGCTCGGATGCCCTAGTGTTCCCTTGGGATCAGTTCAAGCTGATATATGCATTCCCACCGCCACAATTGTTACCTCGATTACTCCGCAGAATCAGGGTAGAAAAGAAACCAGTGATTCTGGTGGCTCCAGCGTGGCCCCGAAGAGCATGGTACGCGGAGATCGTAAAAATGTCTGTGGGGAGTCCTTGGACCCTCCCACATCGTCCGGACCTGCTTTCGCAAGGACCGATATACCACCCTTCCTTACCAGCCCTAGGTTTGACGGCCTGGCTATTGAAGCCCACATTCTAAAAAAGAGAGGGCTCTCTAATGCTGTGGTGTCTACCATGATCAATGCCAGGAAACCGGTATCCAGGCAGATCTACTATAGAATCTGGAAGGCGTACATCGCCTGGTGTGAAGCCAAGAAATGGCATCCACGTAAGTACGTAATAGGTAGAATTCTGGACTTCCTACAATGGGCTGTAGATGGGAAGCTTGCCTTGAGTACTATCAAAGGTCAGATTTCGGCCTTGTCAATATTTTTTCAAAGGCCCTTGGCTTCGCATTCACTAGTCAAAGCCTTTATACAAGGAGTGATGCGTATTAGTCCTCCGGTTAATATTCCCATATGTCCATGGGATCTAAACTTGGTTCTGTCGGTTCTACAGAAACAACCATTTGAACCATTACAGCACATTTCCTTAGTGCTTCTCACCAGGAAATTGATTTTTCTAGTAGCCATTTGTTCGGCTAAAAGAGTATCGGAATTAGCAGCTATGTCCTGTAAGGAGCCATATCTGGTTATCCATAAGGACAGAGTAGTATTACGTCCTCATCCAGCCTTTCTTCCTAAGGTGGTATCGAGTTTTCATTTGAACCAAGATGTGGTTCTTCCTTCTTTTTTCCCCAAGCCTACTTCGGTAGAGGAAAAGTTATTGCATTCTTTGGATGTAGTAAGAGCAGTTAAAGCTTATCTAAAAGCCACTGCTCAGATTCGCAGAACGGATACTTTGTTTATTCTGCCGGAAGGCCCCAGAAAGGGTCAGGCAGCGTCAAAATCTACTTTAGCCAAGTGGATTCGACAGGTCATAATACAAGCCTATGGCTTGAGAAGGAGACCGCCTCCGTTCAAAGTTAGAGCGCACTCCACAAGAGCAGTTGGAACTTCATGGGCAGCGCATCACCAGGCCTCCCTGGCTCAAGTCTGTAAGGCCGCAACATGGTCTTCAGTACACACGTTTACTAGGTCCTACCAGGTGGACGTTAGAAGTCAGGAGGATGTCGCCTTTGG
Source organism: Rana muscosa (assembly GCA_029206835.1). Taxonomy (NCBI): domain Eukaryota; kingdom Metazoa; phylum Chordata; class Amphibia; order Anura; family Ranidae; genus Rana; species Rana muscosa. Next base: position 196,765,314 of record CM055127.1, read on the forward strand.
GCGCAGTGTGTTGCAGGCCGCAAAAGATCCTCATGTCTGATAGCGCTCAGCTTATATATGGTGTATCCCCCCCCTCATTTGGCATTGCTTTAGGACATCCCATTAGTAATGACTATGTCGCTCTGTGTCCCGTGATGTACGAGAAAGAAAATAGGATTTTTATAACAGCTTACCTGTAAAATCCTTTTCTTGGAGTACATCACGGGACACAGAGCTCCCGCCCCTCTTTGGGGACACTTATTGCTTTGCTACAAAACTGAGGTGCTCCCGGATGGGAGGGGCTTATATAGGGGAGGGTACTTCCGGTTTTGGAAGTTGCCAGTGCCAGCACCTGACGGTAACTATATAACCCATTAGTAATGACTATGTCGCTCTGTGTCCCGTGATATACTCCAAGAAAAGGATTTTACAGGTAAGCTGTTATAAAAATCCTATTTTTTTTTTTTTTTCTTGACCACCATTAAAAATTATTACATTTTTTTAGTAGTTACAGGCATGCACAGAATTTTGCGGGAATACCATTAGGTAACAGACAGAAAGACAAATTAGGCTTGGGGGTCCCCCAATAGAACCAAGTTCCTGGGGGCCCCCACTTACCTGTTCCCCGCCGCAGGACTTTGTTTGGTCCACAAAAGCCCAAACTTCACCTATCACGGCAGGCATTGTAATCAAACCTTCAGGGACCGGGTTCCCAAGGATTCCACTCCCCTGGACCTGTATAGCACCCTGCACAGAAAACATCTTGGTCGTGGGTATGACCAGAGCTCTGGATCCCAGGGTCCAGCTCTCCTAAGAGAAGCATTACAGGCAAAACCTTGCTCTTCTCTGCAAGGCCCGGGTACCGACCGTTTAGCTATGAAGCTTTTTTGGTGGGATCCGGAATAGCTTACTGAGGCCCAAAAGAACCTGTACGCAAGCTCAGTGAAAAACACATGTTTCTTCTTGGCCAACACCTTAGACACTGGCAAAAAACTGAGGTGCTCCCGGATGGGAGGGGCTTATATAGGGGAGGGTACTTCCGGTTTTGGAAGTTGCCAGTGCCAGCACCTGACGGTAACTATATAACCCATTAGTAATGACTATGTCGCTCTGTGTCCCGTGATGTACGAGAAAGAAACCCCTGTTAGACTTACCGGTAACGGTATTTCCAGGAACCTTCCAGGACAGCTACTTGAGAGGTGATTGGCTCCGCCCTCTACAGGAAACACAAATCAGATACAATTTAAAAGGCCCCTCCCTTTCCTCTGACCCTCAGCTGTTAGAAGATCAAGTAAACCTCCACCAAAGTGCACTCGGCAGAGGAATAAAAACACAGAAACTCATAAAAACACACCACCAGCTAAACAAGGTCAACCAGTGAAAAACAGAATAGGGTGGGAATAAAGACGCTGTCCTGGAAGGTTCCTGGAAATACCGTTACCGGTAAGTCTAACGGGGGTTTTCCCCCCTCACCTTCCAGGACAGCTACTTTAGAGGATAAACAAGATTCTATACCTTAGGGAGGGACGACAGCCTGAAGCACTTTCCTACCAAAGGAGAGGTCCTGGCTGGAAAGCATCTGAACTCTATAATGTTTTATAAATGCACGAGAGGACCACCAGACGGCAGCTTTAGAAATTTCTTCCCATAATGCCCCCCGCTCTTTCTGGCCATGGATCTCATTAAATGAGCCCTAATTCTAGAAGGAGGACTACGACCTGACGCTTTGTACGCTTCACAAATAGCTCCCCTAATTCACCTAGCAATAAAACTTTTAGACGCTTTGGACCCCTTCTTTGGGCCACTGAATAACACCAACAGCTGGGAGGAACTCCTAAAACCACTGGATCTCTCCAGATAAAGCAGAGGACATCGCTTCACGTCTAAAAGACTAAACCTTTCCTCCTCCGCATTCTTGGGAGAGGTACAGAAACTAGGAAGGACTACTATGAAAGTTGGAAGATACTTTAGGCAAATAGAAAGGATCAGGCCTAATCACTACCCTGCCCTCTAGAATCCTCAGGAAGGGATCTTTACAGGAAAGAGACTGTAGATCAGAAATCCTTCTTCCTGACGCAATAGCCAAAAGGAAGGAAATCTTCAAAGAAATGAATTTCAGGGAAGCCTCATAAGGAGCCCTTGTTAGAGCATTCGATACCAACGACAGATCCCAGGGAGGAACATGATTGACGATCCTGGGCGCAGGAACCTCCTGACTAAAGGATCTTCCACTAGTCTCCTTTCTGCAAACAAAAGACAGGGCAGCAAGTAACCTGAACTCTAAGTGTGCTGACAGAGAGTCCCTTCTCCACTCCCCTCTGCAAAAAGTCCAATATACAGGGAGTGGAGAAAGAATCTAAACTGGATTTCCTTTGCCAGGAAATAAAAGTTTTCCAAACTTTCCCATAGATTCTCCCTGTGACCAACTTACGGCTGTCCAGGATAGTTTGAATAACGCTCTCTGAACACCCCCTCAACTGCAGGATGCGCCGCTCAGCCTCCAGACCGTCAAATGGAAGGTCTGAGGGTTTGGATGCAAAACCTGTCCCTGATGGAGCAGATCCTTCCGATCTGGTAGGGGCCAGGGAGGATCTACAGAGAGGGCCCTCAGAGAGGAAAACCAACTCCTCCTGGGCCACCAGGGGGAAATCAGAACCACTTCTGCCCGGTCCTAAATAATTTTCCCAACTACTAGAGGCAATAAGGGAAAAGGAGGGAAGGCGTAGGGCAGAGTGAAATCCCACGGGAAGGAGAGAGCATCCGTCCCCAAGGACTCCATCTCTCTCTCCAGTGAGAAGAACGCCGGAAGATTTCTGTTGAGACTGGAAGCGAAAATATCCACTGTGGGCAGACCCTGTCTTAGCACAATCTCCCAGAACGTGCCCTGATGAAGTTCCCAACCGCTGGAACTGACACTCACCCTGCTCATATAGTCCGCCAGCTCATTCTCTGACCCCCTGATGTGGACTGCCCTGACTGAAGTGACATTGATCTCTGCCCAGGACAGAATCTTCACGTTAGAAGTGACTTAGAACGAGTTCCCCCTTGCTTGTTCAGGTACGCCACAGTTGTGGCATTGTCTAAGAAAATTAATAGGCCTTTTGAATAGACCCCCTTCTTCCAGAGACATAAGAGCTTTCCCCACAGCTAGTAGTTCCCTGAAATTTGAGGAGTGGTCTGCCTCCTCTGGTAACCAGGCTCCCTGGGCCTGCCAGTCCTGAGAGTGAGCACCCCAGCCCCACAGACTGGCATCTGAGCTAATTTTTACCGGAGCATGTTGTGCCCAGTTCTTCCCTCCGTGCAGGTGTACCCGCTGCTTCCACCAGGAGAGATCGAGAAAATCCTCTCCTGGCAGCTGCACCAGCTGATCTAGAGAATCCTTTCTGCGATCCCAATGGAGTAAAAGAAACGCCTGAAGGGGTCTGGAGTGTAATTGGGCCCAAGGCACCCCTGGGATGGCCGCAGTCATCAACCCTAATAACTGCATGATCCGCCGAAGGGAGGTCTGCGGGAGCAGCTTGAAGGCCTGCACGGAGAGAAGAAGTTTCAAAATGTTCTCTTCGGGAAATCTTTTGGACAACAGAGTCTATAAGATAACCTAGGAAAAGTATGCTCTGGGAGGGCTCCAGGCAAGACTTCCGCTGGTTGATTTCCACCCCAATATCTGAAGGGTCCGTAAAACCAACTGCAGATCCTGAACAAGGGACTCTGTCTCGAGCAAAGATAAAAAAATAGTCCAGATCTGGGATGATCGATACACTTTGTATCCGGAAAAAGGCCACGACTTCGGCCATTATTTTTGTAAAAATTCTGGGTGCTGCCAAGAGACCAAAAGGAAGGGCATTGAACTGCCAATGACTCAGCCCGTTCTCCATGAGAATCGCAAATTTGAGGAACCCTCTGTGACTCTGGCAGACTGGCAACAACAGATTTCTTACAGAATAAATATTTTCCATCCGGAAACGTCTGTAGACTATGAATTTGCTCAGGACGCTTAAATTGATGACCATACGAAAGCCGCCAGAAGCTTTCTTGACCAGAAAAACGTGGGAATAAAATCCCCGGAATTTTTGAATCTCTGGAACAGGAGAAATGACTCCCTCTGTTTCCCACACAGAAATTAGATTCATCATGGCTTGCCGTCTCTCTTGGTCTCTCGGCAGATGGGGAAGAAAAAATCTCTGGGGGGGAGACTTTTGAATTCCAACCTGTAACCCCTTTCCAATGTTTGAAGAATAAAGGAATTGTCGGAAATCTCTGCCCATTCTTTGATGAAATGGGACACCCTTCCCCCTACCCCTATTCTGGCGTCACTGGGGATTCTTGAAAGGGGCTGAAGGAGCAAAAGAGAGTCCCCCCTTTTTGCTTGTCTTTGTTAAAAGACCACTTCTTCTTTGCCTGTTGGCTTTAAAATTGACCTTGTTATGGAAGCCATCGAAAAGGCCTCTTATTCTGGGGCTTATTCCTTTGGGAAGAAGGGAAGCGTTTACCCTTCTCAGAGGAACGAGTTAGGACCTCCACGAAGGAGGAACCGAATAAGAGCTTGCCTTCAAAGGGGATTCCGCAGAGTTTATTCTTGGAGGTAAGGTCACCCTCCCAAGATTTGAACCAGATAGCCCCCCTCACTGAATTAATGAGAGCAGAAGACCTGGCTGCAGCCTTTACGGAATCTGCTGCTGCATCAGCTAAAAAGGCCAATGACCTAGCAATGAGTGGGAGAGACTCCCTAATCTCCTCTTTGGGGGTGTCGGATGCCAGAAGATCACTCAGACGCTGAACCCATACATCTAAATTCCTAGCCACACAGGTGGAAGCTACCGCTGGACCCAAAGAAAAAGCCGAAGCATCCCAGGCCCTACGTAGCAATGAGTCGGCCTTTCTGTCCATTTGATCCTTAAGGACTCCAGAGTCCTCAAAGGAGAGATCTGACCTCTTGGACACCTGTGACATAGGGGCGTCTAATCTAGGACACTTAAAGAAAAGGAAACCTTTTGTGCCCTCTAGACTGGAACAACCTTTTTTCAGGCTCTTTCCACTCAGACAGAATCATTTCCTTAATAGGCTGGTGCACCGGAAAAGCTCTCGCCTTCCGCCCCTGTAGACCCCTATACATCCTATCCTGTACAGATTGGGCTTGCGGAGACATCTCAATCTGCTCCGAGGTATATATTGACTTTAATAGTTTGTCAATATCTTCGATTGGGAAAAGATACTTAGAGTTACGCGTTTCTTATTCTGATGCAGATTCCTCATCAGATGAAGGACCCGGATTCTCACCTTCTTCCAGATCAGAAGTATTGTGAGAACCAATGGTCTCACACACTACCAGAGGAAGGGATCTAGCCGAGCCTGAAGGCACCTGAGCTATGGGTCTAGAAGGCTCTTGAGCTATGGATTGTTGTGGAATTGACGAGGAAGGACCTAGTCCAGCTACCCTGTCATTAAGGGACTGAAAGGAGGCCACTACCTCCGTCATAGAAGACATTAACTCTTTAACAGAGGAAGTCTCTGAACTAGCTCTGGATGGAATAATTAGTTTCTTATAACGATCAGAAAGCCTGGCCCTACAGTTCCCACATTTCTTCTTCACCGGTTCGGCCTAGAAAAAAGCTGAAACAAGAACCATAAAACGAAAAAGGTCCATACAAAAATCCCCTGCTGTAGAGCTATCCACAGACAAGGGCTTACCTTGGGGGCAGTATGGGACCCGGAGGCTGCCGCTGGTTCAATCCGAGCGGGCGCTCCACCCTCAGACCTGTCCTCAAGCTCCATCAGGCGAGCGGAGATCGGCCGGAGAGATAGGCTGCTGTTGTCCTGCTAAATGCGCCTGTCCGGCGCCCGCAGACTGTTCCCCCCCAGGCAGCATGTCCTCAGTGTATCACGCCGTGCTTCCTTAAAAAAAACGCGTCACGTGACTTCCGGTTCCGGCGACATCTTGCCGCATCACCGGAAGTCTTCCGACGCCATCTTGGTACACCTCGGTAAAGCACGAGGAGGACAGTTCCACACAGCCAGAGCTGGGGAAAAAAAAACTGAAAGGAGTTGCCACCACTCACACCACCAGGTAGGCAATCAGAAATAGGGAACCCTTCTGGATAAAGGTACAGGACTTTCACCCAGGACTTGAGTGAGTGAGTGAAAAACTTGTATAGCGCTAACAAATGCGAACTAAATCGCCTCAAGGCGCTTAGCATCCAGTAGCTTCATGATCCATCAGAAGAGGTGGGTCTTAAGTTTTTTCCTAAAGGCCCAATGGTTTTCTTCCATACGGATATCCGTGGGTAGCGCGTTCCATAGCCGTGGTCCTTGGACTGCAAATCTTCGTTCTCCCTTTGATTTGTAGCGAAATTTGGGGATGTGAAGGAGGTTTTGGTTTGTTGATCGGAGACTGCGTTTGGGGGTGTAATGCTTTATCTTCTCGCATAAATATTGCGGAGCGATTCCTTGTGTGCACTTGTGGGTGAGACAGAGGGTCTTGAATGTGACCAATGAAGGGTCCTCAGTGCAGGGGTGATGGATTCCCAGGGTTTTTTTCCTGTTATCAGTCTGGCTGCCGTGTTCTGGACGACTTGTAGGCGTGACATTTGGTATTTGGGTAGTCCGAGGTAGAGGGAGTTTGCGTAGTCGAGTCGGGAGTTGATAATTGATCCAACTACTACTGCTGTGTCCTCTTCTGGGATGAAGGGAATGAGTCTACGCAGCAGGCGGAGAAGATAATGAGATCCGCTGATTACTGATCCTATTTGAGCGTCCATCGACATCTCCGAGTCAAAAATTACTCAGAGACTTTTGACTTTGGTGCTCGGGGTGATGGTCTGTCCAAGAATGGTGGGTGGTGTCCAGGAGGTTTTAGTTTTTGTCTTTCGGTTAGCGTGGAGGAGAAGCAGTTCTGTTTTGGATCCGTTGAGTTTAAGTGAACTCTCAGTCATCCAATCATCGATCAATGTGAGGCATTTTTCCAATCCGTGATATTGGTCTTTTTTTCCAGTGATACGAAAGTAGAGTTGGGTGTCATCCGCGTATGAGTGGTAGCATAAGTCCTGTTTGCTAATGATTTTTAGGAGTGGGCGGAGGTAGATGTTAAAGAGCAGGGGTGACAGTGGTGATCCTTGAGGGACTCCGCAAGAAATTGCGCGAGTTTCAGAGGTGAAGGCACCTAATTTCACTGTCTGAGAACGATTCTCAAGAAAGGAAGCGAACCAAGGTAGGTCAGGGTCTGCGACTCCTGCTACTTCTTTAAGACGAATGAGTAGAGTTTTGTGGTCTACTGTGTCGAACGCTGCACTGAGGTCCAGCAGCACCAGGAGACATGATTCTCCGTCATCTGCGGCTTCGAGGACGTCATCCCATATTTTGAGAAGTGCCGTTTCTGTGCCATGGCCTGGGCGGAAGCCTGATTGTACTGGATCCAAGAGTTTGTAAGTGTCCAAATGGCCTTGTAGCTGTTGTACTACCGCTTTCTCCATGATCTTGGAAATGGTGTTGAGGCTTGTTACCGGTCTGCGGTAATTTGGGTCCTTAGGGTCAAGATTGGGTTTCTTTAGGAGGGGTTTGATTATACATTGCTTGAGGGAGTTCGGAACCATACCTTCTTTGAATGAAAGATTTACGATGTGTGTAATGGTAGGAGCTAAAATGTCGGTACATTCTTTCAGGAGTTTTGTGGGAATTATGTCATTTGACGATGTAGTGTCTCTGAGGCTTCTGATGATGTTTTTAGTGGTGTCAATGGTGATCGGGACCAGCGAAAATTTTGCTAGTTGTATAATGTTCGTATTGATTTTCTCTGTTTGCTTTGGCTGTGTGAAGTTGGTTGTTTTTTTCTGTTGAATTATTTCCCGAATATTTTCGATTTTGTCGATAAAAAAATCCGATAGCTCATTGCAGAACTCTTGGGTTTCGTTTGCTGGAGGCTCTAGACAGGTAGGATTCATGGTCCGAGTGACTAGTTTGAAGAGTTCACGAGGCCGGTTTAGGGCTTTTTTTATGGTGTTTGAGAAATGTTCTTTTTTTGCTTTAAAAATTGCTTTGTGATATTTCTTAGTGAGTGCTTTGTAGTTTGTGTAGTTTTCCTCCGTTGGGTTTCTTCTCCAGGCTCCTTCAGCTCTTCTGTGTTCTTGCTTCAGTAGCGTAAGAGTGTCACTAAACCAGCCCGAGTTGTTTTTACGGATGTGTGCTCTGCGTCTCGGAGCGACTGTGTCCGCTGTTTGTAGTAATATTTTGTTTAAGGAGTTGAGTGTTTGTTCCGTTGAGCGGTTATGCTTTAGCGTTCCTATTTTTTTTGATAGAATGGTTTTGAAAAGCTTTGAGTGTAGTTTCTTCTGAGATCTTGTCCAGTATGTTTTTGTTGAGTCTTCCGTTTTTTGGGAGATGGTGCTGGTGGTAAATTTGAATTTGATAGCGTGGTGGTCCGTCCATGGTAACGGCATGTTGTCCAGTATGTTGATGTCCATATTTTGTTTGAAGATGAGGTCAAGAATGTGACCCGATCCATGCGTGGGTGCATTTATTAGTTGCTGCAACCCTAGTTCTTCCAATTGGTTGATACAGGCGGTGGCGATGGGGTCCTGAGTGGTGTTAGCCTAGAGGTTAAAGTCCCCGAGTAGTAAAAACTTTTTGGTTTTTAAGGTGTATGTCGAGAAGAATTCGGTGAAGGGTGTGAGGAGATTTGTCTTCGGTCCTGGTGGTCTGTAGCATAGCAGTATGTGAATGGTGTCATGGGGTGTTGTTTGGAGTTGCAGGGTGAGTGTTTCCATGAATGGCAATGAGTTCTGTAGGGTTGGTTTGGTAAGAGAGAGGTGCGATTTGAAGATAACTGCTAGGCCGCCTCCTCTTTGTCCTATTCTGTGCTCAGTTAGGATGCGGTAGTTCCCAGGTACTAGTTCCGTTAGGACGGAGTTACAATCCGGTGTTAGCCAGCTTTCCGTGATAAAGAGGCAATCTATGTCGTTTTGCGTGATGAAATCGTGAATTTCCTGTCTGTGCTTGACTGCCGATCTGGTGTTAATCAAGGCGCATGATAAATCTTGTAGATGAAGTGGTGTCTTTGTGGTTTTGATAGTCGATTGATCCTAAGCAGTTGTTCTTTTTGTAGGATTTTTTGGGTGGCGGTTGGAAGTGTTGGGGCGGTATTCCTTAGCCTGTGGAGGGTGTCCGCTGAGTATTTAAAGATGCACATGATGGGAGGAAAAAGGTGATGGGGATGATGGATGGGGCCCAATGACCTAAACCGCCCTCCCGTTGGTCCAGAGGAAGGCAAAAACCACCAGCCGAGTCTGGCCAATTGCTGCAGCAGGGGAAAAATTCCTTCCTGACCCCCCGAGGGGCGATCGGGTAAACCCTGGATCAACTCGCTACTAGTTGGTGGTGCCCCGATGTACTTACCCGGTCGGCACACGCGGGCCTGCTGGAGAGAGACTCAGGACGGGTGTAGAGTGATGGCCGGGGCTAGGCCACAGCCGCGGTCTGTCCTGCAGTTCTAACAGTCTAGACATGGGCGCCCGGATGGCGGCAGGTGGCAGTCGGCGGCTGTGGGTGAAGCGGTGGTGAGCTGGGGGATCTGAGCTTGGGGAGAGTGGGGTCCCGTGGAAGCCGCAGGTCGTCAGGTTAGCGTTTTCTGGAGGAGCGAAACGCCAGAGTCCAAGGGGGTTCCTGTATGGCCAGAGCTCCTGCCACACACGTCCGTTACGCTTGACCGTATGTGTGGATTGCTCTGTGAAGCGATGAGGTCAGGGCTCCTGTCACACACGTCCGCTTCCTGGACCGTGCGTGCGGATTGCTCTGCGAAGTGGTGAGCCTCGGGGGCCTATCGCACACGTCCGTTATGCTTGGCCGTGTGTGTGGGTCTGGGGAGATCGCGTAGTGGCGGTGGTCGATGCTGTAGGTTGGGGCAGCTTGAGTACGTCAGGGGGGGGGGCGATCAGTCATAAGTAGTAGAGTTATTGAAGAGTATTGTGAAGATAGTAATGGGGGTGGGGTGGGGAATTGGTAGGAATAGAGAGAAAAAAATATTTTTTTTTTTTTTGTCAGTGTTGGGAGAAAGGCTCTGGGTGTATCAAGATGGCCGCTACTTACTGGGCCGAAATATCCATTTCGTCCTCCCGGCTGCCTTTTGTGAGCGACCCAGTGGGAGCCACAGGCAAGTGACCCGTGAGTGGATGCGATCCGGTAGTTATCCCGGGTCAGAAGATTCCAGGGGGCCGGGAGAGGAGTTTGAGGGCTGAGGCTGGGTGTCCCAAGATGGCCGCCGCGGCCGGGTCTAGGCCGAAGCCGCGGTCTATCCTGCTGGTCAGGTAGCAGCTAGTGCTGCTTCGGAGCCTGCTGACTCCTCTGGGGGGCTCCGCGAGTGGGTGAGTGCCGTAGGGTGGCCCCTTGGCTGATCCGGATGCTGGAAGGGGGATCGAATGTGGCTAGGCCGCAGCCGCGGACTTTCCTGTCGGCGGCTGCGGGTGGAGGGGGGTTCCGCCGGCGGCGGATGAATGGCCTCGGTGGCGGGTGGAGGGCTCGGATGTAGCTCGGTGAGCTAGGCCAGGGGTGCAGCCGGTCCGTGAAGGAGGCGCCAGAGGGGGGGACCGTGGGATGAGTGATGTTAGGCCGCAGCCTCGGACTTGCCCGGCGGCGGCTGCGGGAGGAGGTGTCTGGCGCGGGGGGGCTCGTATGGATTGGGGTCCCGCTGGATGGAGGGGGGGGGGAAAGAGAACCGGGGGGACAAGGGTGAGAGCAGGGAAGAGAGCCAGGGGGAAATAGGGGAGAGTACGGGGAGAGTCCTGGGGAGAGAAGCAATGCAGCCCTGGAAGTCAGGAGCTAGGTACACACGTCCTCTCTGTCAGCACCTCCAACTAGTCCTGGATGTACCAGAGAAGGGGGGTCCACCAACCAGTTACCAGACCTAAGAAAAGAAAAAACATGTCGCTGCTCCTGGAGGGTCTGGAAACACAAAACAACTGAGGGTCAGAGGAAAGGGAGGGGCCTTTTAAATTGTGTTTCCTGTAGAGGGCGGAGCTAATCACCCCTCAAGTAGCTGTCCTGGAAGGTGAGAGGAGAAATGAGCTTCTTTACTACACTTTTCATCTTTTAGATAAAAATGTTAGTCACATCTTCGTCTCACCTAGAGCCAGCATTGTGGAGGCTACATCATGGTGGAGGTCCAGTCAATGAGGTGGCCCCATCATTGTAGTGGCCCCATCATGGTGGAGGTCCAGTCAATGAGGAGGCCCCATCATTGTAGTGGCCCCAATATGGTGGAGGTCCAGTCAATGAGGAGGCTCCATCATTGTAGTGGCCCCATCATGGTGGAGGTCCAGTCAATGAGGAGGCTCCATCATTGTAGTGGCCCCATCATGGTGGAGGTCCAGTCAATGAGGAGGCCCCATCATGGTGGAGGTCCAGTCAATGAGGAGGCCCCATCACGGTGGAGGTCCAGTCAATGAGGAGGCCCCATCACGGTGGAGGTCCAGTCAATGAGGAGGCCCCATCACGGTGGAGGTCCAGTCAATGAGGAGGCCCCATCACGGTGAAGGGCCAGTCAATGAGGAGGCCCCATCACGGTGAAGGTCCAGTCAATGAGGAGGCCCCATCACGGTGAAGGTCCAGTCAATGAGGAGGCCCCATCACGGTGGAGGTCCAGTCAATGAGGAGGCCCCATCATGGTGGAGGTCCAGTTAATGAGGAGGCCCCATCACGGTGGAGGTCCAGTCAATGAGGAGGCCCCATCACGGTGGAGGTCCAGTCAATGAGGAGGTCCAGTCAATGAAGAGGCCCCATCACGGTGGAGGTCCAGTCAATGAGGAGGCCCCATCACGGTGGAGGTCCAGTCAATGAGGAGGCCCCATCACGGTGGAGGTCCAGTCAATGAGGAGGCCCCATCACGGTGGAGGTCCAGTCAATGAGGAGGCCCCATCACGGTGGAGGCCCCATCATGGTGGAGGTCCAGTCAATGAAGAGGCCCCATCATGGTGGAGGTCCAGTCAATGAAGAGGCCCCATCACGGTGGAGGTCCAGTCAATGAAGAGGCCCCATCACGGTGGAGGTCCAGTCAATGAGGAGGCCCCATCACGGTGGAGGTCCAGTCAATGAGGCCCCATCATGGTGGAGGTCCAGTCAATGAGGAGGCCCCATCACGGTGGAGGCCCCATCATGGTGGAGGTCCAGTCAATGAGGAGGCCCCATCACGGTGGAGGTCCAGTCAATGAGGAGGCTCCATCACGGTGGAGGTCCAGTCAATGAGGAGGCCCCATCACGGTGGAGGTCCAGTCAATGAGGAGGCCCCATCACGGTGGAGGTCCCGTCTTTCACACTCTCTTACCGGAGACGTTTGGGGAGGCCCATTGGCGTGAGAGTTCCTTCTTGTCTCGCCACCCTTTTCCGGATCTGAATGTTGGACACTTTGCGCTCCTTTATTTCCTGAAAGAAAAAATAGGATTTTTATAACAGCTTACCTGTAAAATCCTTTTCTTGGAGTACATCACGGGACACAGAGCGGCATAGTCATTACTATGTGGGTTATATAGTTTACCTTCAGGTGCTGGCACTGGCAACTTCCAAAACCGGAAGTACCCTCCCCTATATAAGCCCCTCCCATCCGGGAGCACCTCAGTTTTGTAGAAAAGCAATAAGTGTCCCCAAAAGAGGGGCGGGAGCTCTGTGTCCCGTGATGTACTCCAAGAAAAGGATTTTACAGGTAAGCTGTTATAAAAATCCTATTTTCTTTCTCGTACATCACGGGACACAGAGTGACATAGTCATTACTAATGGGATGTCCTAAAGCAATGCCCAATGAGGGGGGGGATACACCATACATAAGCTGAGCGCTATCAGACATGAGGATCTTTTGCGGCCTGCAACACACTGCGCCCAAAGGCGACATCCTCCTGACTTCTAACGTCTACCTGGTAGAATCTAGTAAACGTGTGTACTGAAGACCATGTTGCGGCCTTACAGATTTGAGCCAGGGAGGCCTGGTGATGCACTGCCCATGAAGTTCCAACTGCTCTCGTGGAGTGCGCTCTAACTTTGAACAGAGGCGGTCTCTTTCTCAAGCCATAGGCTTGCATTATGACCTGTCGAATCCACTTGGCTAAAGTAGATTTTGACGCTTCCTGACCCTTTCTGGGGCCTTCCGACAGAATAAACAAAGAATCCGTTCTACGAATCTGAGCAGTGGCTTTTAGATAAGCTTTAACTGCTCTTACTACATCCAAAGAATGCAATAACTTTTCCTCTACCGAAGTAGGTTTGGGGAAAAAAGAAGGAAGAACCACATCTTGGTTCAAATGAAACCTCGATACCACCTTAGGAAGAAAGGCTGGATGAGGACGTAACACTACTCTGTCCTTATGGATAACCAGATATGGCTCCTTACAGGACATAGCTGCTAATTCCGATACTCTTTTAGCCGAACAAATGGCTACTAGAAAAATCAATTTCCTGGTGAGAAGAACCAAAGAAATATGCTGTAATGGTTCAAATGGTTGTTTCTGTAGAACCGACAGAACCAAGTTTAGATCCCATGGACATATGGGAATACTAACCGGAGGACTAATACGCATCACTCCTTATCTAAAGGCTTTGACTAGTGAATGCGAAGCCAAGGGCCTTTGAAAAAATATTGACAAGGCCGAAATCTGACCCTTGATAGTACTCAAGGCAAGCTTCCTATCTACAGCCCATTGTAGGAAGTCCAGAATCCTACCTATTACGTACTTACGTGGATGCCATTTCTTGGCCTCACACCACGCGATGTACGCCTTCCAGATTCTATAGTAGATCTGCCTGGATACCGACTTCCTGGCATTGATCATGGTAGATACCACAGGATTAGAGAGCCCTCTCTTTTTTAGAATGTGGGCTTCAATAGCCAGGCCGTCAAACCTAGGGCTGGTAAGGAAGGGTTTTATATCGGTCCTTGCGAAAGCAGGTCCGGACGATGTGGGAGGGTCCAAGGACTCCTCACTGACATTTTTACAATCTCCGCGTACCATGCCCTTCGGGGCCACGCTGGAGCCACCAGAATCACTGGTTTCTTTTCTACCCCGATTCTGCGGATTAATCGCGGTAACAATTGTGGCGGTGGGAATGCATATATCAGCTTGAACTGATCCCAAGGGAACACTAGGGCATCCGAGCCGCAAGCTAGGGGATCCCTTGTCCGAGAGACAAACCTGTCCACCTTTGCGTTGAATCTGGATGCTAGCAGATCTACATCCGGTGTTCCCCACCGCTGACATATTGTCCGAAAAACCTCGGGGTGAAGGGACCATTCCCCTGGGCATAATTGTTGGCGACTTAGAAAGTCTGCCTTCCAATTCTCCACTCCTGGAATAAATACCGCGGATATGGCTGGGACATATCTTTCTGCCCATTTCAGGATGCAATTTACTTCCCTCTGGGCTGCACGACTCCTGGTGCCACCCTGATGATTGATATATGCCACTGCTGTGGCATTGTCTGATTGAATTCTGACAGGGGACCCTTGGAGTTTGGATGTCCATGCTACTAGGGCATACCGGGCTGCTCGTATCTCTAAGAGATTGATGGGCAGGGCCTTTTCCGCATCCGACCATCTGCCCTGGAGAGACCATTGCTCCAGTACTGCCCCCCAGACTATAAGGCTGGCATCTGTAGTGACCACCTTCCAAGAAATCGGAATGAAGGATTTCCCTTTTTCCAGATTCTGGGGAACCAACCACCAACGGAGGCTCTTGCGAACGGAAGGGGACAAGGACATTGGTAAGTCTAGGGCCTGAACTTTCTTGTTCCAGGCTGACAGTATGGCCCTTTGCAAATTCCTTGAATGGAATTGACCGTAGGGTACTGCTTCGAATGAGGCCACCATTTTTCCCAGCAGCCTCATATACAGGCGTATGGACGGCTGTCTTTTTGAGCCCACTAAGTGGATCAAATCTCTCAAAGACAACACCTTTTTTCGAGGCAAGAATATTTTTCTCTGGTCTGAATCCAACCTTAGCCCCAAGTATTCCAGACTTTTGACTGGCTTTAGGGCTGACTTGTCTCGGTTGATAATCTAACCGTGAGATTCCAGATACTTGATTGTCTCGTGAACAACCACTTCTAGTTTTTCCACTGAGTGGTCTATCAGCAACAAGTCATCTAGATATGCCATTATCATTACACCTCGTGTTCTTAGATTGGCCAATAATGGGGCCAGAATTTTTGTGAACACTCGTGGTGCTGTGGCCAAACCGAAGGGTAAGGCTCTGAACTGAAAATGGCGCCCTTCTACCGCAAAGCGTAGAAATTTTTGGTGGACTGGAAAGATGGGAATGTGCAAATAAGCATCTTTGATGTCGATTGAGGCTAACCATTCCTCCCCTTGTAGGGCAGTGGCCACCGATCGGATCGACTCCATCGGAAAGTCCTGATATGCAGGAATTTGTTTAGCCCTTTTAGATTTAATATGGGCCTCACGTCCCCGTTTGGCTTCGGGACTGTAAAGAGGTTTGAGTAAAACCCGAACCCCCATTCTTCCAGGGGAACCTCTATAATTACTTCTTGGAGCAATAGTTGTTCTAGTGCCAACAGGAGGGACTCTCTCTTCCGGGGATCCCTTGGCACGTTTGACCTCATAAAATGGGAAGGAGGGGAGTTTTTTAACTCCAATTTGTATCCCAGACTTACTGCGGAGAGCACCCATCTGTCTCTGATCGTGTCCCGCCAGGTCTCTGTGAACAACTGAAGTCTTCCCCCCACCCGATTGAGTGGGGGCAACCCTTCATGCATTTGACTTTGGGGGAGGTTTCGTACCTCTCCTGCCCCAGGGTTTCTTGTTACCCTGCAATTGTCCCTGATTTTTACCTCCGGGATTTGACCGAGGAGGCCGTCGGAACTGTTTCACAGCCGATGTCCCAGGGACTGGAGAAGCCGGCCTCTTAAAAGAGGGACCTCTAACTCTGTTTTTAACCGGCAAGAGTGTACTTTTACCGCTGGAAATTTTCTGGATATATTTGTCCAGGTCTTCCCCGAATAAGCGTTCACCATGAAATGGGAAGCTAATCAGCAATTTTTTACAGGGAGCTTCAGCAGACCAGTTTTTGAGCCATAGAAGCCTGCGCATATGTACTACAGACAGCGTAAGGCGGGAGGCCTGATGGATTGAATCCTTTATAGCGTCAACCGCAAAGCATAAGGCTCTAGGTAGATCAGCTAGGGCAAGAGCCTGATGATCTGGCAAGTCCCTTAAGACTTGTTTCAACTGATCCTTCACTGCTTGGCAGACCCCTATAGCTGCCACTGCTGGTTGTGTCACCATGCTTGCTGTAGAAAAAGCAGATTTTAATAAGGACTCTAATTTTTTATCTATTGGGTCCTTGAACATTTGGACATTTTCCACCGGACATGTCAGTGATTTATTCACACAAGAGATGGCTGCATCCACTGTAGGGACCCTCCATTTTCTGATGAACTTATCCTCCATGGGATAGACCACCGGAAATCTCTTGGGGGGAATAAATATTTTATCAGGATGCTCCCAATCCTGGTAAATGAGCCCTTTCAGTAAAGGGTGGATTGGGAAGGAACAGACAGTCTGGGGAGCTTTTAGCGACCCCAACGAGGATACAGTAGTGGTTGATGGCTCCGCAAGGTGCATTTTAAATGCTGATCGGACCATGTTAGTCAGAGACTGAACCCATAATCTTTCAGCTTGAGATGCTGAGAAAGGTTCCCCCACTGTTGATTCCTCTATAACAGAATCAACCTCCTCCTGATCCCCTTCAGGCAGGTCGATCCCTGTATGGGACTGTTGCTCCGCTAACAGGCACTCTGAGGGAGGAGACGGAGATGGGGCGTGCTTTCCCTGACAGGGAGGCAGCGATCAATGTTGTCAATCTCTCTTCCAGTCCTCCCAGAGCTGAGGAAAAAACCTCCTCTGTTACATACACAGGAGCAGGTGAACTGAGGACAGCCACAGTACCAGGTGCTCCTGAGGGTGCTCTACGGTCACTTACCTCTGAACTTCAGGGGAGACTGGTGCAGCCAAAGCATGCCCAAGATCCTCAGAGCCCGATGAGACCCCCTTCGCTTCCTGGGAGTCTTAGTCCCGGAGCTTCTGGACGGCATATTCCTAAGCCCAAAGCTGAGGTATTCCAGCCGTAATACACCACTTTTACTGATAATAGTCTAGCACAATTGCTGCTATATAACAGTTGGTGTCTACTAAAGTGCCTTTCTAGGGGATGCCTGCATCAACCGCCTCTGTGTGCCTTTATACTGTAGCTAGCTCTGTCTGTGCACTTCAATAGCCAGCTGTGATTGCCTTTAACCATGCTGGACGCCCGCACATGCGCAATAGCGCCGCGGCGCACACCGAGCGTCATCCACCCGCTCCGCCCCTTTTTCCAGATCACCTCTATATAGAGAGGCGCGTGCCCGCGCACGTGAGCCTTCGGCGCCTTTTTTGAAAAAATAAGGAGCTAGATGGGAGCCAGGGTCCCTGCCGCAGGGCCCGGGGATGGATGAGCGCAGCAACAGGGCAGAGGAGACAGCTTCCCAGCAGAGAACTTACCAACTGCCTGGATTTGACTTCGGAAGAAAAAAATCCACATTACAAGAAAAAGAACCATAGCGGCCTCTAGTGTTTAACACAGGTACCGCGGTCTTACATTTTTTTTTTTTTTTCTTGCCTACTATTAAAATTTTTACATTTTCTTAGTAGTAACAGGCATACACAGAATATTAGCGGGAATACCGTTAGGTAACAGGCAGAAAGACAAAATAGGTTTGGGGGTCCCCCAATAGAACCAAGTTCCTGAGGGCCCCCACTTACCTTTTCCTCGCCGCAGGACTCTGTTTGGTCCACAGAAGCCCAAACTTCACCTATCACGGCAGGCATTGTAATCAAACCTTCAGGGACCGGGTTCCCAAGGATTCCACTCCCCTGGACCTGTATAGCACCCTGCACAGAAAACATCTTGGTCGTGGGTATGACCAGAGCTCTGGATCCCAGGGTCCAGCCCTCCTAAGAGAAGCATTACAGGCAAAACCTTGCTCTTCTGCTGCAAGGCCCGGGTACCGACCGTTTAGCTATGAAGCTTTTTTGGTCGGATCCGGAATAGCTTACTGAGGCCCAAAAGAACCTGTACGCAAGCTCAGTGAAAAACACATGTTTCTTCTTGGCCAACACCTTAGACACTGGAAAAAAACTGAGGTGCTCCCGGATGGGAGGGGCTTATATAGGGGAGGGTACTTCCGGTTTTGGAAGTTGCCAGTGCCAGCACCTGAAGGTATCTATATAACCCACATAGTAATGACTATGTCGCTCTGTGTCCCGTGATGTACGAGAAAGAAAAGTCACAGCTAGTTCTGACTTCTACAAGCGGCACTCTTAATGCATTAAAGCAGAGCTCCAGGCACAAACCCTACAATTAGAACCTCAGTTACATGCCTGTCCTACCAAACAGCCTCCCATGTGCAGACAGAAGGCCAATGGTACTCATCCATATAGCGGGGACTACAGGAAGAAACGTTCTGATTCCTTCATCAGCCCCCCCCCCCCCCCAGCCTATGAATGAAGTACCAGCAGCACATCGCTTGAGCTCCGTAGTACACCCTCCTCTTCAGTAAGTTTCCACCAATGGACAACACTATGAAAAGCAACAGAGACCCAGTTACCTCTTCATCCTCCAGTGCTGCTGTGCAGGGGAGTACAGGAAGCTAGTATAACCACAAATGTGGGTATTTATACCTTTCACTGCCTAACATCTGCCTGGAGGTCTCCTTTAAAATGTCCAGCTTCTCACCTTGTACTGAGAGAGAGGATTGGATTCCTCTGCTGAGTCCGCGACCCCCGAACTCCTCTCCGTCTCTCTCGCTCCATCCAAACACCGGCCAGGCGGGGAGCTGGTGGGAAGGAAGACATGACAAGCGGGATGAGGGACCACCATGAGGAAGGAATACCACTGAGAGAGACCCCCACACTGAGCGAGACCTCTGCTGCAACCAGGAGACACCCACACTGAGCGAGACCTCCCACACTGAGCAAGACCTCCCACACTGAGCAAGACCTCCCACACTGAGCGAGACCTCTGCTGCAACCAGGAGACACCCACACTGAGAGACCCCCACAGCAACCAAGACACACCCAACACTGAGAGACCCCCACAGCAACCAAGACACACCCACACAGAGAGAGACCCCCACACTGAGCGAGACCTCCACTGCAACCAGGAGACACACAGACAGAGAGAGACCCCCACACTGAGCGAGACCTCCACTGCAACCAAGACACACCCACACAGAGAGAGACCCCCACACTGAGCGAGACCTCTGCTGCAACCAGGAGACACCCACACTGAGAGACCCCCACAGCAACCAAGACACACCCAACACTGAGAGACCCCCACACTGAGCGAGACCTCTGCTGCAACCAGGAGACACCCACACTGAGAGACCCCCACAGCAACCAAGACACACCCACACAGAGAGAGACCCCCACACTGAGCGAGACCTCCACTGCAACCAGGAGACACCCACACAGAGAGAGACCCCCACACTGAGCGAGACCTCCCACACTGAGCGAGACCTCCCACACTGAGCGAGACCTCCCACACTGAGCGAGACCTCCCACACTGAGCGAGACCTCCCACACTGAGCGAGACCTCCCACACTGAGCGAGACCTCCCACACTGAGCGAGACCTCTGCTGCAACCAAGACACACCCACACAGAGAGAGACCCCCACACTGAGCGAGACCCCCACACTGAGCGAGACCCCCACACTGAGCGAGACCCCCACACTGAGCGAGACCCCCACAGCAACCAAGACACACCCACACAGAGAGAGACCCCCACAGCAACCAAGACACTCCCACACAGAGAGAGACCCCCACAGCAAGCGAGACCTCCCACAGCAAGCGAGACCTCCCACAGCGAGCGAGACCTCCCACACTGAGCGAGACCTCCCACACTGAGCGAGACCTCCCACACTGAGCGAGACCTCCCACACTGAGCGAGACCTCCCACACTGAGCGAGACCTCCCACACTGAGCGAGACCCTCACACTGAGCGAGACCCTCACACTGAGCGAGACCCTCACACTGAGCGAGACCCCCACACTGAGCGAGACCCCCACACTGAGCGAGACCCCCACACTGAGCGAGACCCCCACACTGAGCGAGACCCCCACACTGAGCGAGACCCCCACACTGAGCGAGACCCCCACACTGAGCGAGACCCCCACACTGAGCGAGACCCCCACACTGAGCGAGACCCCCACACTGAGCGAGACCCCCACACTGAGCGAGACCCCCACACTGAGCGAGACCCCCACACTGAGCGAGACCCCCACACTGAGCGAGACCCCCACACTGAGCGAGACCCCCACACTGAGCGAGACCTCCACACTGAGCGAGACCTCCACACTGAGCGAGACCTCTGCTGCAACCAGGAGACACCCACACTGAGAGACCCCCACAGCAACCAAGACACACCCAACACTGAGAGACCCCCACAGCAACCAAGACACACCCACACAGAGAGAGACCCCCCACACTGAGCGAGACCTCCACTGCAACCAGGAGACACACAGAGTGAGACCCCCACACCACAGAGAGACCTCTGCTGCAACCAGGAGACACCCACACTGAGAGACCCGCACAGCAACCAAGACACACCCACACTGAGAGACCCCCACAGCAACAAAGACACACCCACACTGAGCGAGACCTCCACTGCAACCAGGAGACACACAGAGAGAGACTCCCACACCACAGAGAGACCTCTGCTGCAACCAGGAGACACCCACACTGAGAGACCCCCACAGCAACCAAGACACACCCACACACAGAGACCCCCACATCAACCAAGACACACCCACACACAGAGAGAGACCCCCACATCAACCAAGACACACCCACACACAGAGAGAGACCCCCACAGCAACCAAGACACACCCACACAGAGAGAGACCCCCACAGCAACCAAGACACACCCACACAGAGAGAGACCCCCACAGCAACCAAGACACACCCACACAGAGAGAGACCCCCACAGCAACCAAGACACACCCACACAGAGAGAGACCCCCACAGCAACCAAGACACACCCACACAGAGAGAGACCCCCACACTGAGCGAGACCTCCACTGCAACCAGGAGACACACAGAGAGAGACTCCCACACCACAGAGAGACCTCTGCTGCAACCAGGAGACACCCACACTGAGAGACCCCCACAGCAACCAGGAGACACCCACACTGAGAGACACCCACAGCAACCAAGACACACCCACACAGAGAGACAACCCCACAGCAACCAAGACACACCCACACACAGAGAGACCCCCACAGCAACCAAGACACACCCACACAGAGAGAGACCCCCACAGCAACCAAGACACACCCACACAGAGAGAGACCCCCACAGCAACCAAGACACACCCACATAGAGAGAGACCCCCACAGCAACCAAGACACACCCACACACAGAGAGACCCCCACAGCAACCAAGACACACCCACACACAGAGAGAGACCCCCACATCAACCAAGACACACCCACACACAGAGAGAGACCCCCACATCAACCAAGACACACCCACACACAGAGAGAGACCCCCACATCAACCAAGACACACCCACACTGAGAGACCCCCACAGCAACCAAGACACACCCACACAGAGAGAGACCCCCACAGCAACCAAGACACACCCACACACAGAGAGACCCCCACAGCAACCAAGACACACCCACACACAGAGAGAGACCCCCACATCAACCAAGACACACCCACACACAGAGAGAGACCCCCACATCAACCAAGACACACCCACACTGAGAGACCCCCACAGCAACCAAGACACACCCACACAGAGAGAGACCCCCACAGCAACCAAGACACACCCACACACAGAGAGAGACCCCCACAGCAACCAAGACACACCCACACACAGAGAGACCCCACACAGAGAGGGACCCCCACAGCAACCAAGACACACCCACACAGAGAGAGACCCCCACAGCAACCAAGACACACCCACACACAGAGAGAGACCCCCACATCAACCAAGACACACCCACACACAGAGAGAGACCCCCACATCAACCAAGACACACCCACACTGAGAGACCCCCACAGCAACCAAGACACACCCACACACAGAGAGACCCCCACAGCAACCAAGACACACCCACACAGAGAGAGACCCCCACAGCAACCAAGACACACCCACACAGAGAGAGACCCCCACATCAACCAAGACACACCCACACACAGAGAGAGACCCCCACAGCAACCAAGACACACCCACACAGAGAGAGACCCCAACAGCAACCAAGACACACCCACACAGAGAGAGACCCCCACAGCAACCAAGACACACCCACACAGAGAGAGACCCCCACATCAACTAGGAGACACCCACAAAGAGACCCCGGCTAGACAATGGCCCCCATCATACACACACGGGCAGACAGCGGCCCCTCCGCACACACACACGGGCAGACAGCGGCCCCTCCGCGCGCACACACACGGGCAGACAGCGGCCCCTCCGCGCGCACACACACGGGCAGACAGCGGCCCCTCCGCGCGCACACACACGGGCAGACAGCGGCCCCTCCGCGCGCACACACACGGGCAGACAGCGGCCCCTCCGCGCGCACACACACGGGCAGACAGCGGCCCCTCCGCGCGCACACACACGGGCAGACAGCGGCCCCTCCGCGCGCACACACACGGGCAGACAGCGGCCCCTCCGCGCGCACACACACACACACACGGGCAGACAGCGGCCCCTCCGCGCGCACACACACACACACACACGGGCAGACAGCGGCCCCTCCGCGCGCACACACACACACACACACGGGCAGACAGCGGCCCCTCCGCACACACACACGGGCAGACAGCGGCCCCTCCGCACACACACACGGGCAGACAGCGGCCCCTCCGCACACACACACGGGCAGACAGCGGCCCCTCCGCACACACACACGGGCAGACAGCGGCCCCTCCGCACACACACACGGGCAGACAGCGGCCCCTCCGCACACACACACGGGCAGACAGCGGCCCCTCCGCACACACACACGGGCAGACAGCGGCCCCTCCGCACACACACACGGGCAGACAGCGGCCCCTCCGCACACACACACGGGCAGACAGCGGCCCCTCCGCACACACACACGGGCAGACAGCGGCCCCTCCGCACACACACACGGGCAGACAGCGGCCCCTCCGCACACACACACGGGCAGACAGGGGCCCCTCCGCACACACACACGGGCAGACAGGGGCCCCTCCGCACACACACACGGGCAGACAGGGGCCCCTCCGCACACACACACGGGCAGACAGCGGCCCCTCCGCACACACACACGGGCAGACAGCGGCCCCTCCGCACACACACACGGGCAGACAGCGGCCCCTCCGCACACACACACGGGCAGACAGCGGCCCCTCCGCACACACACACACACGGGCAGACAGCGGCCCCTCCGCACACACACGGGCAGACAGCGGCCCCTCCGCACACACACGGGCAGACAGCGGCCCCTCCGCACACACACGGGCAGACAGCGGCCCCTCCGCACACACACGGGCAGACAGCGGCCCCTCCGCACACACACGGGCAGACAGCGGCCCCTCCGCACACACACGGGCAGACAGCGGCCCCTCCGCACACACACGGGCAGACAGCGGCCCCTCCGCACACACACGGGCAGACAGCGGCCCCTCCGCACACACACGGGCAGACAGCGGCCCCTCCGCACACACACGGGCAGACAGCGGCCCCTCCGCACACACACGGGCAGACAGCGGCCCCTCCGCACACACACACACACGGGCAGACAGCGGCCCCTCCGCACACACACACACACGGGCAGACAGCGGCCCCTCCGCACACACACACGGGCAGACAGCGGCCCCTCCGCACACACACACGGGCAGACAGCGGCCCCTCCGCACACACACACACACACACACGGGCAGACAGCGGCCCCTCCGCGCGCGCACACACACACACACGGGCAGACAGCGGCCCCTCCGCACACACACACGGGCAGACAGCGGCCCCTCCGCACACACACACGGGCAGACAGCGGCCCCTCCGCACACACACACGGGCAGACAGCGGCCCCTCCGCACACACACACGGGCAGACAGGGGCCCCTCCGCACACACACACGGGCAGACAGGGGCCCCTCCGCACACACACACACACGGGCAGACAGGGGCCCCTCCGCACACACACGGGCAGACAGGGGCCCCTCCGCACACACACACGGGCAGACAGGGGCCCCTCCGCACACACACACACGGGCAGACAGGGGCCCCTCCGCACACACACACACGGGCAGACAGCGGCCCCTCCGCACACACACACACGGGCAGACAGCGGCCCCTCCGCACACACACACACGGGCAGACAGCGGCCCCTCCGCACACACACACACGGGCAGACAGCGGCCCCTCCGCACACACACACACGGGCAGACAGCGGCCCCTCCGCACACACACACAGACAGCGGCCCCTCCGCACACACACACACGGGCAGACAGCGGCCCCTCCGCACACACACACACGGGCAGACAGCGGCCCCTCCGCGCACACACACGGGCAGACAGCGGCCCCTCCGCGCACACACACGGGCAGACAGCGGCCCCTCCGCGCACACACACGGGCAGACAGCGGCCCCTCCGCGCACACACACGGGCAGACAGCGGCCCCTCCGCGCGCACACACACACGGGGGCAGACAGCGGCCCCTCCGCGCGCACACACACACGGGGGCAGACAGCGGCCCCTCCGCGCGCACACACACACGGGGGCAGACAGCGGCCCCTCCGCACACACACACGGGCAGACAGCGGCCCCTCCACGCGCACACACACGGGCAGACAGCGGCCCCTCCACGCGCACACACACGGGCAGACAGCGGCCCCTCCACGCGCACACACACGGGCAGACAGCGGCCCCTCCACGCGCACACACACGGGCAGACAGCGGCCCCTCCACGCGCACACACACGGGCAGACAGCGGCCCCTCCACGCGCACACACACGGGCAGACAGCGGCCCCTCCGCGCACACACACACGGGCAGACAGCGGCCCCTCCGCGCACACACACACACGGGGGCAGACAGCGGCCCCTCCGCGCGCACACACACACGGGGGCAGACAGCGGCCCCTCCGCGCGCACACACACACGGGGGCAGACAGCGGCCCCTCCGCGCGCACACACACACGGGGGCAGACAGCGGCCCCTCCGCACACACACACGGGCAGACAGCGGCCCCTCCACGCGCACACACACGGGCAGACAGCGGCCCCTCCACGCGCACACACACGGGCAGACAGCGGCCCCTCCACGCGCACACACACGGGCAGACAGCGGCCCCTCCACGCGCACACACACGGGCAGACAGCGGCCCCTCCACGCGCACACACACGGGCAGACAGCGGCCCCTCCGCGCACACACACACGGGCAGACAGCGGCCCCTCCGCGCACACACACACACGGGGGCAGACAGCGGCCCCTCCGCGCGCGCACACACACGGGGGCAGACAGCGGCCCCTCCGCGCGCGCACACACACACGGGCAGACAGCGGCCCCTCCGCGCGCACACACACACGGGCAGACAGCGGCCCCTCCGCGCGCACACACACACGGGCAGACAGCGGCCCCTCCGCGCGCACACACACACGGGCAGACAGCGGCCCCTCCGCGCGCACACACACGGGCAGACAGCGGCCCCTCCGCGCGCACACACACACACGGGCAGACAGCGGCCCCTCCGCGCGCACACACACACGGGCAGACAGCGGCCCCTCCGCGCGCACACACACACGGGCAGACAGCGGCCCCTCCGCGCGCACACACACACGGGCAGACAGCGGCCCCTCCGCGCGCACACACACACGGGCAGACAGCGGCCCCTCCGCACGCACACACACACACACGGGCAGACAGCGGCCCCTCCGCGCGCACACACACACACGGGCAGACAGCGGCCCCTCCGCGCGCACACACACACGGGCAGACAGCGGCCCCTCCGCGCGCACACACACACGGGCAGACAGCGGCCCCTCCGCGCGCACACACACACGGGCAGACAGCGGCCCCTCCGCGCGCACACACACACACACGGGCAGACAGCGGCCCCTCCGCGCGCACACACACACACACGGGCAGACAGCGGCCCCTCCGCGCGCACGCACACGGGCAGACAGCGGCCCCTCCGCGCGCACGCACACGGGCAGACAGCGGCCCCTCCGCGCGCACGCACACGGGCAGACAGCGGCCCCTCCGCGCGCACGCACACACACGGGCAGACAGCGGCCCCTCCGCGCGCACGCACACACACGGGCAGACAGCGGCCCCTCCGCGCGCACGCACACACACGGGCAGACAGCGGCCCCTCCGCGCGCACGCACACACGGGCAGACAGCGGCCCCTCCGCGCGCACGCACACACGGGCAGACAGCGGCCCCTCCGCGCGCACGCACACACGGGCAGACAGCGGCCCCTCCGCGCGCACGCACACACGGGCAGACAGCGGCCCCTCCGCGCGCACGCACACACGGGCAGACAGCGGCCCCTCCGCGCGCACGCACACACGGGCAGACAGCGGCCCCTCCGCGCGCACGCACACACGGGCAGACAGCGGCCCCTCCGCGCGCACACACACACGGGCAGACAGCGGCCCCTCCGCGCGCACACACACGGGCAGACAGCGGCCCCTCCGCGCGCACACACACACACGGGCAGACAGCGGCCCCTCCGCGCGCACACACACACGGGCAGACAGCGGCCCCTCCGCGCGCACACACACACGGGCAGACAGCGGCCCCTCCGCGCGCACACACACACGGGCAGACAGCGGCCCCTCCGCGCGCACACACACACGGGCAGACAGCGGCCCCTCCGCACGCACACACACACACACGGGCAGACAGCGGCCCCTCCGCGCGCACACACACACACGGGCAGACAGCGGCCCCTCCGCGCGCACACACACACGGGCAGACAGCGGCCCCTCCGCGCGCACACACACACGGGCAGACAGCGGCCCCTCCGCGCGCACACACACACACACGGGCAGACAGCGGCCCCTCCGCGCGCACACACACACACACGGGCAGACAGCGGCCCCTCCGCGCGCACACACACACACGGGCAGACAGCGGCCCCTCCGCGCGCACACACACACACGGGCAGACAGCGGCCCCTCCGCGCGCACACACGGGCAGACAGCGGCCCCTCCGCGCGCACACACGGGCAGACAGCGGCCCCTCCGCGCGCACACACGGGCAGACAGCGGCCCCTCCGCGCGCACACACGGGCAGACAGCGGCCCCTCCGCGCGCACACACGGGCAGACAGCGGCCCCTCCGCGCGCACACACGGGCAGACAGCGGCCCCTCCACGCGCACACACGGGCAGACAGCGGCCCCTCCGCGCGCACACACGGGCAGACAGCGGCCCCTCCGCGCGCACACACGGGCAGACAGCGGCCCCTCCGCGCGCACGCACACGGGCAGACAGCGGCCCCTCCGCGCGCACGCACACGGGCAGACAGCGGCCCCTCCGCGCGCACGCACACACACGGGCAGACAGCGGCCCCTCCGCGCGCACGCACACACACGGGCAGACAGCGGCCCCTCCGCGCGCACGCACACACACGGGCAGACAGCGGCCC
The DNA here is from genome assembly GCA_029206835.1 of Rana muscosa. Classification (NCBI taxonomy): domain Eukaryota; kingdom Metazoa; phylum Chordata; class Amphibia; order Anura; family Ranidae; genus Rana; species Rana muscosa. Next base: position 196,792,944 of record CM055127.1, read on the forward strand.
CTCCGCGCGCACGCACACACACGGGCAGACAGCGGCCCCTCCGCGCGCACGCACACACGGGCAGACAGCGGCCCCTCCGCGCGCACGCACACACGGGCAGACAGCGGCCCCTCCGCGCGCACGCACACACGGGCAGACAGCGGCCCCTCCGCGCGCACGCACACACGGGCAGACAGCGGCCCCTCCGCGCGCACGCACACACGGGCAGACAGCGGCCCCTCCGCGCGCACGCACACACGGGCAGACAGCGGCCCCTCCGCGCGCACGCACACACGGGCAGACAGCGGCCCCTCCGCGCGCACGCACACACGGGCAGACAGCGGCCCCCCCTCCGCGCGCGCACACACGGGCAGACAGCGGCCCCCCCCTCCGCGCGCGCACACGGGCAGACAGCGGCCCCTCCGCGCGCGCACACACACGGGCAGACAAGGGCCCCTCCGCGCACACACACGGGCAGACAAGGGCCCCTCCGCGCACACACACGGGCAGACAAGGGCCCCTCCGCGCACACACACGGGCAGACAAGGGCCCCTCCGCGCACACACACGGGCAGACAAGGGCCCCTCCGCGCACACACACGGGCAGACAAGGGCCCCTCCGCGCACACACACGGGCAGACAAGGGCCCCTCCGCGCACACACACGGGCAGACAAGGGCCCCTCCGCGCACACACACGGGCAGACAAGGGCCCCTCCGCAGACTGTACAGCCTGTGGACAGATTAGATGAAGTAACGTATCTATGGTAGATAGGAATCTCCATACCTAATGGCGTACTGCATGACACTCTCTGTCTGGCAGTTTGTCCAGAGGGCAGATGGGTGCCTTTCTTTTCTCAGGCAGGATAAAGAGATAGGTGACAACTGTAGATTGCGGCATTCCTCTATGGTGCCCACACTGTGTCTCCTTTTCCTCGAGATCTTGGCTCTGCAGGAACACACTGGGACATCCGGCTCTGCAGTCTCTAAGCTGAACCTCCGTGGACGATGGGGCAGCAAGGGGCAGGACAGACAGCGCTGAAGGGGTGGGCGGCACAATGTGGAAACAGGACTGGAAATCTCAATCTTCAACTGAAGGTTCATGTCTGTCCTGGAGGCCGGGGGAAGGAAGTTTTGGTTATCCTCGGCTTGCATTTCGGATGGAGTATCAGAGGAAGAACTGGAAGGATGCACTGCAGAGTTCTCTCCACCTGCAGCATAATTCTCCTCTCCAGGGGAGACACTGGGAGACTGTGGCTGCTCCACAACTTTCTCATTTTGGGTCCCCGGGTGACTCTTCTTGGGGGAAAAGAAAATTTCAGCAAAGCTCTCCAGCTTGGTACGGACAGTCTGGAAGAGCGGGCCCAGGCCCCATCCGGGAACCTTCACAGGTGGAGACGGGAGAGGCGGTGAAGGACTGGACGGACTGCAGGGGAGAAGATCAGGGGGGAGCTCTGTGGATTCTGGAAGGACAGGAACATCTGCAGACAAAAGAAATAAAGGCAGTGACAAGGAAAAGGTCCGGAATTTACAAAGCAGGACACGCTCTCTGACAAGGTCTGGAATTTACTAAGCAGAACACGCTCTCTGACAAGGTCTGGAATTTACTAAGCAGAACACGCTCTCTGACAAGGGAAAGGTCCGGAATTTACTAAGCAGAACATGCTCTCTGACAAGGTCTGGAATTTACTAAGCAGAACACGCTCTCTGACAAGCAAAAGGTCCGGAATTTACTAAGCAGAACGCGCTCTCTGACAAGCAAAAGGTCCGGAATTTACTAAGCAGAACACGCTCTCTGACAAGGGAAAGTTCCGTAATTTACTAAGCATAACATGCTCTCTGACAAGGGAAAGTTCCGTAATTTACTAAGCAGAACACACTCTCTGACAAGTTCTGGAATTTACTAAGCAGAACACACTCTGACAAGGGAAAGGTCCGAAATCTACTAAGCAGAACACGCTTTCTGACAAGGAAAAGGTCCAGAATTTACTAAGCAGAACACATTCTGACAAGGGAATGGTCCGGAATTTACTAAGCAGAACACACTCCCTGACAAGGAAAAGGTCTGGAAATTTACTAAGCAGAACACACTTTCTGACAAGGGAAAGGTCTGGAATTTACTAAGCAGAACACGCTCTCTGACAAGGGAAAGGTCCGGAATTTACTAAGCAGAACACACTCTCTGACAAGGAAAAGGTCCGGAATTTACTAAGCAGAACACGCTCTCTGACAAGGAAATGGTCCAGAATTCACCAAGCAGAACACGCTCTCTGACAAGAGAAAGGTCCGTAATTTACTAAGCATAACATGCTCTCTGACAAGGGAAAGTTCCGTAATTTACTAAGCATAACATGCTCTCTGACAAGGGAAAGTTCCGTAATTTACTAAGCAGAACACACTCTCTGACAAGTTCTGGAATTTACTAAGCAGAACACACTCTGACAAGGGAAAGGTCCGAAATCTACTAAGCAGAACACGCTTTCTGACAAGGAAAAGGTCCGGAATTTACTAAGCAGAACACATTCTCTGACAAGGAAAAGGTCCGGAATTTACTAAGCAGAACACATTCTCTGACAAGGGAATGGTCCAGAATTTACTAAGCAGAACACACTCCCTGACAAGGAAAAGTTCTGGAAATTTACTAAGCAGAACACACTTTCTGACAAGGGAAAGGTCTGGAATTTACTAAGCAGAACACGCTCTCTGACAAGGGAAAGGTCCGGAATTTACTAAGCAGAACACACTTTCTGACAAGGAAAAGGGCCGGAATTTACTAAGCAGAACACACTTTCTGACAAGGAAAAGGGCCGGAATTTACTAAGCTGAGAAGACTCGGTCCTACCTTGGACATCACAGTGGCTCTCAGAACTGACACTGCTGAGCACAGAACAATCACCAGTCACCGGCGTCCTGAAACCAAGCAGAACACATAAGAACAACGGCCATCCACATCAAGCACTGATGAGATGGTGTTTCTGGGTACTTACCTGTCAGTGGGCGGAGACTGTGTGCGAACCTATGGAAAACCACAGAGAAAGTCAGTTCCAGACAGAAGAAGGGGGAATCTTTGTGCTGCTGTACGAAGGTGACCTCCTCTATTCATCATCCTCATTCGACACTGTATAAACTCTTCCATTCACAGGAACCATCCTCCCCCGACACTGTACAACCTCCTCCATTCACAGGAACCAACCTCATCCTGTTACTGTACAACCTTCTCCATTCACATGAACCATCTGTGATGGGAGTCACTTTGGGCGGGGGGCTTGTGGAACCCAGCTTACCTTAGAGAGCTCTGGAAACTCCTTGTCCAGCTCCCCCGGCCCCTCCTGTGTGTAAGTGATCCTGTGTCTATTAGGGGCACAGGGTGACCGAGAACCCCAATCCAGTCTGCACTAACCAGACTCCCAGTACAACCACACAGGACTCAGCATTTCCTGTTATCCCGGGTTCTATATGTGTGGCTTGTGATGAAAGAATGAAAAGGCTCTTTCACTTGGGACATTAATATTTATGAACAATATCCCTCAAGAAATATATGAAGATAAATAATTCCACCTTTCAGACTGCTGGAATATTGTATGAGCTTGGTCTCATAGAATCTTGTAGACTCTTTAATAGATCGTTTGAGGTGCGGCTGTATTCTATTGTTTCTGTCTGCCTTGGGAGCAAAGTATTATGGGATGTATATGTGGATTGGCTTACATGTTAATGAAACCATTGTTAGCCATTAGATGCTAGAGGGGAGGGGGAGGGGGGATTCCTCCAGCAGCCCCTCCTAAAGACTGACTACTGTTGGAAAGTTGAATATACCTGTGTGTCATGTTACCGGAGATAAAGTCTTCCCCACCCTGTCTCATTAAAGTGGAGTTCCAGCCTTTTACGGTTTATTAAAGGTCAGCCGCTACAAAAAGTGTAGCGGCTGACTTTTAATAAACTGACACTTACCTGCTCCACGGTCCAGCGACGCGGCCACCCAGAGCTCCGCTACGGCCGGCGCCTGCGTTCATAGTGTGGGCACCCGGCCGTGACAGCTTTCGGCTTCACGGCCGGCCACTCAGTGCACATGCGCGAGTTGCGCTGTGCTCTGAGTGGACAGGCGATCTCCTGGGACCTGTCAAGTGTCCCAGGAGATCGCCTAAAGGGAGGGGCCGCCTAAGGCGAGAGGAGGAGTCGCCTAGGCGGTCTCTGGGTGGAAGTAGGAAGTGGGACAGGAAGTTCCACTCCTACCAAAGCCCCCACTCCCCCCCCCCAAAAAAAATTACATGCCAGATGTGGCATGTAAGGGGGTGAGGAGTGCTTAAAGCGGAATTTCCACTTTTGGGTGGAACTCCGCATTAAGAAGGGGATTGTCCTGAGTGTATATCTCTCTGTACCTGTGTGTCATGTTACCGGAGATAAAGCTTCCCCGCCCCCCCATATCATTAAGAAGGGGGTTGTCCCTGAGTGTATATCTCTCTGTACCTGTGTGTCATGTTACCGGAGATAAAGCTTCCCCGCCCCCCCATATCATTAAGAAGGGGGTTGTCCCTGAGTGTATATCTCTCTGTACCTGTGTGTCATGTTACCGGAGATAAAGCTTCCCCGCCCCCCCATATCATTAAGAAGGGGGTTGTCCCTGAGTGTATATCTCTCTGTACCTGTGTGTCATGTTACCGGAGATAAAGCTTCCCCGCCCCCCCATATCATTAAGAAGGGGATTGTCCTGAGTGTATATCTCTCTGTACCTGTGTGTCATGTTACCGGAGGTAAAGTTTCCCCGCCCCCCCCCCCCCCCCGTATCATTAAGAAGGGGATTGTCCTGAGTGTATATCTCTCTGTACCTGTGTGTCATGTTACCGGAGATAAAGTTTACCCCCCCCCCCCGTATCATTAAGAAGGGGATTGTCCTGAGTGTATATCTCTCTGTACCTGTGTGTCATGTTACCGGAGATAAAGTTTACCCCCCCCCCCCGTATCATTAAGAAGGGGATTGTCCTGAGTGTATATCTCTCTGTACCTGTGTGTCATGTTACCGGAGATAAAGTTTACCCCCCCCCCCCCATATCATTAAGAAGGGGATTGTCCTGAGTGTATATCTCTCTGTACCTGTGTGTCATGTTACCGGAGATAAAGTTTACCCCCCCCCCATATCATTAAGAAGGGGATTGTCCTGAGTGTATATCTCTCTGTACCTGTGTGTCATGTTACCGGAGATAAAGTTTACCCCCCCCCCCATATCATTAAGAAGGGGATTGTCCTGAGTGTATATCTCTCTGTACCTGTGTGTCATGTTACCGGAGATAAAGTTTACCCCCCCCCCCGTATCATTAAGAAGGGGATTGTCCTGAGTGTATATCTCTCTGTACCTGTGTGTCATGTTACCGGAGATAAAGTTTCCCCCCCCCCCCCCGTATCATTAAGAAGGGGATTGTCCTGAGTGTATATCTCTCTGTACCTGTGTATCATGTTACCGGAGATAAAGCTTCCCCGCCCCCCCCGTATCATTAAGAAGGGGATTGTCCTGAGTGTATATCTCTCTGTACCTGTGTGTCATGTTACCGGAGATAAAGTTTACCCCCCCCCCCCCGTATCATTAAGAAGGGGATTGTCCTGAGTGTATATCTCTCTGTACCTGTGTGTCATGTTACCGGAGGTAAAGTTTACCCCCCCCCTCCCCCCCATATCATTAAGAAGGGGATTGTCCTGAGTGTATATCTCTCTGTACCTGTGTGTCATGTTACCGGAGATAAAGCTTCCCCCCCCCCCCATATCATTAAGAAGGGGATTGTCCTGAGTGTATATCTCTTTGTACCTGTGTGTCATGTTACCGGAGATAAAGCTTCCCCCCCCCCCATATCATTAAGAAGGGGATTGTCCTGAGTGTATATCTCTCTGTACCTGTGTGTCATGTTACCGGAGATAAAGCTTCCCCCCCCCCCCATATCATTAAGAAGGGGATTGTCCTGAGTGTATATCTCTTTGTACCTGTGTGTCATGTTACCGGAGGTAAAGTTTACCCCCCCCCCCCCCATATCATTAAGAAGGGGATTGTCCTGAGTGTATATCTCTTTGTACCTGTGTGTCATGTTACCGGAGATAAAGCTTCCCCCCCCCCCATATCATTAAGAAGGGGATTGTCCTGAGTGTATATCTCTCTGTACCTGTGTGTCATGTTACCGGAGATAAAGTTTACCCCCCCATCCCCCCCGTATCATTAAGAAGGGGATTGTCCTGAGTGTATATCTCTCTGTACCTGTGTGTCATGTTACCGGAGATAAAGTTTACCCCCCCCCCCCCCCGTATCATTAAGAAGGGGATTGTCCTGAGTGTATATCTCTCTGTACCTGTGTGTCATGTTACCGGAGATAAAGTTTACCCCCCCCCCCCCGTATCATTAAGAAGGGGATTGTCCTGAGTGTATATCTCTCTGTACCTGTGTGTCATGTTACCGGAGATAAAGTTTACCCCCCTCCCCCCCATATCATTAAGAAGGGGATTGTCCTGAGTGTATATCTCTCTGTACCTGTGTGTCATGTTACCGGAGGTAAAGTTTACCCCCCCCCCCCATATCATTAAGAAGGGGATTGTCCTGAGTGTATATCTCTCTGTACCTGTGTGTCATGTTACCGGAGATAAAGTTTACCCCCCCCCCCGTATCATTAAGAAGGGGATTGTCCTGAGTGTATATCTCTCTGTACCTGTGTGTCATGTTACCGGAGATAAAGTTTACCCCCCCTCCCCCCCATATCATTAAGAAGGGGATTGTCCTGAGTGTATATCTCTCTGTACCTGTGTGTCATGTTACCGGAGATAAAGCTTCCCCGCCCCCCCATATCATTAAGAAGGGGATTGTCCTGAGTGTATATCTCTCTGTACCTGTGTGTCATGTTACCGGAGATAAAGTTTACCCCCCCCTCCCCCCCGTATCATTAAGAAGGGGATTGTCCTGAGTGTATCTCTCTCTGTACCTGTGTGTCATGTTACCGGAGGTAAAGTTTACCCCCCCCCCCCATATCATTAAGAAGGGGATTGTCCTGAGTGTATATCTCTCTGTACCTGTGTGTCATGTTACCGGAGATAAAGTTTACCCCCCCCCCCCCCCCCCCCGTATCATTAAGAAGGGGATTGTCCTGAGTGTATATCTCTCTGTACCTGTGTGTCATGTTACCGGAGATAAAGTTTCCCCGCCCCCCCCGTATCATTAAGAAGGGGATTGTCCTGAGTGTATATCTCTCTCTGTACCTGTGTGTCATGTTACCGGAGATAAAGTTTACCCCCCCCCCTCCCCCCCATATCATTAAGAAGGGGATTGTCCTGAGTGTATCTCTCTCTGTACCTGTGTGTCATGTTACCGGAGATAAAGCTTCCCCGCCCCCCCCCCATATCATTAAGAAGGGGATTGTCCTGAGTGTATATCTCTCTGTACCTGTGTGTCATGTTACCGGAGATAAAGTTTACCCCCCCCCCATATCATTAAGAAGGGGATTGTCCTGAGTGTATATCTCTCTGTACCTGTGTGTCATGTTACCGGAGATAAAGTTTACCCCCCCCCCCCGTATCATTAAGAAGGGGATTGTCCTGAGTGTATATCTCTCTGTACCTGTGTGTCATGTTACCGGAGGTAAAGTTTACCCCCCCCTCCCCCCCGTATCATTAAGAAGGGGATTGTCCTGAGTGTATCTCTCTGTACCTGTGTGTCATGTTACCGGAGATAAAGCTTCCCCGCCCCCCCCATATCATTAAGAAGGGGATTGTCCTGAGTGTATATCTCTCTGTACCTGTGTGTCATGTTACCGGAGATAAAGCTTCCCCGCCCCCCCCATATCATTAAGAAGGGGGTTGTCCTGAGTGTATATCTCTCTGTACCTGTGTGTCATGTTACCGGAGATAAAGTTTACCCCCCCCCCATATCATTAAGAAGGGGATTGTCCTGAGTGTATATCTCTCTGTACCTGTGTGTCATGTTACCGGAGATAAAGCTTCCCCGCCCCCCCATATCATTAAGAAGGGGATTGTCCTGAGTGTATATCTCTCTGTACCTGTGTGTCATGTTACCGGAGGTAAAGTTTACCCCCCCCCCATATCATTAAGAAGGGGATTGTCCTGAGTGTATATCTCTCTGTACCTGTGTGTCATGTTACCGGAGGTAAAGTTTACCCCCCCCCCATATCATTAAGAAGGGGATTGTCCTGAGTGTATATCTCTCTGTACCTGTGTGTCATGTTACCGGAGATAAAGTTTACCCCCCCCCCCCCGTATCATTAAGAAGGGGATTGTCCTGAGTGTATATCTCTCTGTACCTGTGTGTCATGTTACCGGAGATAAAGTTTACCCCCCCCCCCATATCATTAAGAAGGGGATTGTCCTGAGTGTATATCTCTCTGTACCTGTGTGTCATGTTACCGGAGATAAAGTTTACCCCCCCCCCATATCATTAAGAAGGGGATTGTCCTGAGTGTATCTCTCTCTGTACCTGTGTGTCATGTTACCGGAGATAAAGCTTCCCCGCCCCCCCATATCATTAAGAAGGGGATTGTCCTGAGTGTATATCTCTCTGTACCTGTGTGTCATGTTACCGGAGATAAAGCTTCCCCGCCCCCCCCCCATATCATTAAGAAGGGGATTGTCCTGAGTGTATATCTCTCTGTACCTGTGTGTCATGTTACCGGAGATAAAGTTTACCCCCCCCCCCCCGTATCATTAAGAAGGGGATTGTCCTGAGTGTATATCTCTCTGTACCTGTGTGTCATGTTACCGGAGATAAAGTTTACCCCCCCCCCATATCATTAAGAAGGGGATTGTCCTGAGTGTATATCTCTCTGTACCTGTGTGTCATGTTACCGGAGATAAAGTTTACCCCCCCCCCCGTATCATTAAGAAGGGGATTGTCCTGAGTGTATATCTCTCTGTACCTGTGTGTCATGTTACCGGAGATAAAGTTTACCCCCCCCCCGTATCATTAAGAAGGGGATTGTCCTGAGTGTATATCTCTCTGTACCTGTGTGTCATGTTACCGGAGATAAAGCTTCCCCGCCCCCCCCCCATATCATTAAGAAGGGGATTGTCCTGAGTGTATATCTCTCTGTACCTGTGTGTCATGTTACCGGAGATAAAGTTTACCCCCCCCCCCCCGTATCATTAAGAAGGGGATTGTCCTGAGTGTATATCTCTCTGTACCTGTGTGTCATGTTACCGGAGATAAAGTTTACCCCCCCCCCATATCATTAAGAAGGGGATTGTCCTGAGTGTATATCTCTCTGTACCTGTGTGTCATGTTACCGGAGATAAAGTTTACCCCCCCCCCCCGTATCATTAAGAAGGGGATTGTCCTGAGTGTATATCTCTCTGTACCTGTGTGTCATGTTACCGGAGATAAAGTTTACCCCCCCCCCGTATCATTAAGAAGGGGATTGTCCTGAGTGTATATCTCTCTGTACCTGTGTGTCATGTTACCGGAGGTAAAGTTTACCCCCCCCCCCGTATCATTAAGAAGGGGATTGTCCTGAGTGTATATCTCTCTGTACCTGTGTGTCATGTTACCGGAGGTAAAGTTTACCCCCCCCCCCCGTATCATTAAGAAGGGGATTGTCCTGAGTGTATATCTCTCTGTACCTGTGTGTCATGTTACCGGAGATAAAGTTTACCCCCCCCCCCATATCATTAAGAAGGGGATTGTCCTGAGTGTATATCTCTCTGTACCTGTGTGTCATGTTACCGGAGATAAAGTTTACCCCCCCCCCCCCCGTATCATTAAGAAGGGGATTGTCCTGAGTGTATATCTCTCTGTACCTGTGTGTCATGTTACCGGAGGTAAAGTTTACCCCCCCCCCCGTATCATTAAGAAGGGGATTGTCCTGAGTGTATATCTCTCTGTACCTGTGTGTCATGTTACCGGAGATAAAGTTTACCCCCCCCCCCCGTATCATTAAGAAGGGGATTGTCCTGAGTGTATATCTCTCTGTACCTGTGTGTCATGTTACCGGAGATAAAGTTTACCCCCCCCCCCCCCGTATCATTAAGAAGGGGATTGTCCTGAGTGTATATCTCTCTGTACCTGTGTGTCATGTTACCGGAGATAAAGTTTACCCCCCCCTCCCCCCGTATCATTAAGAAGGGGATTGTCCTGAGTGTATATCTCTCTGTACCTGTGTGTCATGTTACCGGAGGTAAAGTTTACCCCCCCCCCCATATCATTAAGAAGGGGATTGTCCTGAGTGTATATCTCTCTGTACCTGTGTGTCATGTTACCGGAGATAAAGTTTACCCCCCCCCCCCATATCATTAAGAAGGGGATTGTCCTGAGTGTATATCTCTCTGTACCTGTGTGTCATGTTACCGGAGGTAAAGTTTACCCCCCCCCCCCCATATCATTAAGAAGGGGATTGTCCTGAGTGTATATCTCTCTGTACCTGTGTGTCATGTTACCGGAGATAAAGCTTCCCCGCCCCCCCCATATCATTAAGAAGGGGATTGTCCTGAGTGTATATCTCTCTGTACCTGTGTGTCATGTTACCGGAGGTAAAGTTTACCCCCCCCCCCCCATATCATTAAGAAGGGGATTGTCCTGAGTGTATATCTCTCTGTACCTGTGTGTCATTTTACCGGAGATAAAGCTTCCCCGCCCCCCCCCATATCATTAAGAAGGGGATTGTCCTGAGTGTATATCTCTCTGTACCTGTGTGTCATGTTACCGGAGATAAAGTTTACCCCCCCCTCCCCCCCATATCATTAAGAAGGGGATTGTCCTGAGTGTATATCTCTCTGTACCTGTGTGTCATGTTACCGGAGGTAAAGTTTACCCCCCCCCCCCATATCATTAAGAAGGGGATTGTCCTGAGTGTATATCTCTCTGTACCTGTGTGTCATGTTACCGGAGATAAAGTTTACCCCCCCCCCCCCGTATCATTAAGAAGGGGATTGTCCTGAGTGTATATCTCTCTGTACCTGTGTGTCATGTTACCGGAGATAAAGCTTCCCCGCCCCCCCCATATCATTAAGAAGGGGATTGTCCTGAGTGTATATCTCTCTGTACCTGTGTGTCATGTTACCGGAGGTAAAGTTTACCCCCCCCCCCCGTATCATTAAGAAGGGGATTGTCCTGAGTGTATATCTCTCTGTACCTGTGTGTCATGTTACCGGAGATAAAGCTTCCCCGCCCCCCCCATATCATTAAGAAGGGGATTGTCCCTGAGTGTATATCTCTCTGTACCTGTGTGTCATGTTACCGGAGATAAAGTTTACCCCCCCCGCCCCCCCCATATCATTAAGAAGGGGATTGTCCTGAGTGTATATCTCTCTCTGTACCTGTGTGTCATGTTACCGGAGATAAAGCTTCCCCGCCCCCCCATATCATTAAGAAGGGGATTGTCCTGAGTGTATATCTCTCTCTGTACCTGTGTGTCATGTTACCGGAGATAAAGCTTCCCCGCCCCCCCATATCATTAAGAAGGGGATTGTCCTGAGTGTATATCTCTCTGTACCTGTGTGTCATGTTACCGGAGGTAAAGTTTACCCCCCCCCCGTATCATTAAGAAGGGGATTGTCCTGAGTGTATATCTCTCTGTACCTGTGTGTCATGTTACCGGAGGTAAAGTTTACCCCCCCCTCCCCCCCCGTATCATTAAGAAGGGGATTGTCCTGAGTGTATATCTCTTTGTGCCTGTGTGTCATGTTACCGGAGATAAAGTTTACCCCCCCCCCCCCGTATCATTAAGAAGGGGATTGTCCTGAGTGTATATCTCTCTGTACCTGTGTGTCATGTTACCGGAGGTAAAGTTTACCCCCCCCCCGTATCATTAAGAAGGGGATTGTCCTGAGTGTATATCTCTCTGTACCTGTGTGTCATGTTACCGGAGGTAAAGTTTACCCCCCCCTCCCCCCCCGTATCATTAAGAAGGGGATTGTCCTGAGTGTATATCTCTTTGTGCCTGTGTGTCATGTTACCGGAGATAAAGTTTACCCCCCCCCCGTATCATTAAGAAGGGGATTGTCCTGAGTGTATATCTCTCTGTACCTGTGTGTCATGTTACCGGAGGTAAAGTTTACCCCCCCCTCCCCCCCCGTATCATTAAGAAGGGGATTGTCCTGAGTGTATATCTCTTTGTGCCTGTGTGTCATGTTACCGGAGATAAAGTTTACCCCCCCCCCCGTATCATTAAGAAGGGGATTGTCCTGAGTGTATATCTCTCTGTACCTGTGTGTCATGTTACCGGAGGTAAAGTTTCCCCCCCCTCCCCCCCGTATCATTAAGAAGGGGATTGTCCTGAGTGTATATCTCTCTGTACCTGTGTGTCATGTTACCGGAGGTAAAGTTTACCCCCCCCTCCCCCCCGTATCATTAAGAAGGGGATTGTCCTGAGTGTATATCTCTTTGTGCCTGTGTGTCATGTAACCGGAGGTAAAGTTTCCCCGCCCCCCCCCCCCCGTATCATTAAGAAGGGGATTGTCCTGAGTGTATATCTCTTTGTACCTGTGTGTCATGTTACCGGAGATAAAGTTTACCCCCCCCCCCGTATCATTAAGAAGGGGATTGTCCCTGAGTGTATATCTCTTTGTACCTGTGTGTCATGTTACCGGAGGTAAAGTTTCCCCGCCCCCCCATATCATTAAGAAGGGGATTGTCCTGAGTGTATATCTCTTTGTGCCTGTGTGTCATGTTACCGGAGGTAAAGTTTACCCCCCCCCCCCCCGTATCATTAAGAAGGGGATTGTCCCTGAGTGTATATCTGTTTGTGCCTGTGTGTCATGTTACCGGAGATAAAGTTTACCCCCCCCCCCGTATCATTAAGAAGGGGATTGTCCCTGAGTGTATATCTGTTTGTGCCTGTGTGTCATGTTACCGGAGGTAAAGTTTACCCCCCCCCCCCGTATCATTAAGAAGGGGATTGTCCCTGAGTGTATATCTCTTTGTGCCTGTGTGTCATGTTACCGGAGGTAAAGTTTCCCCGCCCCCCCCCCCCCGTATCATTAAGAAGGGGATTGTCCCTGAGTGTATATCTCTTTGTGCCTGTGTGTCATGTTACCGGAGGTAAAGTTTACCCCCGTGTCATTAAAGGGGCACTAAAGCTTCCCTTTTTTTTGCCCAAAAATAACAAACATGTTATACTTACCTCCACTGTGCAGCTTGTTTTGTACACAGTGGCCCCGATCCTGGTCTTCTGTGGTCCCTCGGCGGCTGTCTTTGCTCCTCCCCGCAAGGACTCCACACCATAATACGAGCGAGCTCGCATGGTGTGGAGTTATTGCGGGCGCGCTCCCGTGATACATCGGCGGCCATAGCCGCCGACTGTATCACTCGGCCCCGCCCCCCGCGTCATTGGATGTGATTGACAGCAGCGCCAGCCAATGGCTGCGCTGCTTTCAATCCATCCAGTGTAGCCAATCGGCGGCCAGGCTGAGAAACGAAGAGGATGACTGGGACGAGCGCGGGACTTTCGAGGGGCCAGGTAAGTAAAACTAGGGCTCGGGGGGGGGGGGGGCGGCATTGTCTAATGTTTTTTCACCTTAATGCATAGGATGCATTAAGGTGAAAAAACATGTACCTTTACAACCCCTTTAAGTAAAGAAGGGGGGATTGTCCTGAGTGTATATCTCTTTGTGCCTGTGTTTGTATAAACACAGTCTTATGCTTCTCTTCACCGTACATCAGATGTTCTCACCTCCTGTCCTCAGGGCCCACTAACAGGCCAGGTTTGCAGGATAACTGAAATACATGACAGGTGATATAATTTGCTGCTCAACGATTGCAGTATTCTAGTCTGCATCTCCCCCAAGGTAATACATAAAATCTGGCCTGTTAGTGGCTCGTGAGGACAGGAGTTGAGAACCACTGCCCTACCCTGATGTCTCAACAAGTGACTGGGTGGGCTAAGGGACCTTGGATAGTGCTTGTACCGGGCAAAGGAAGCTTTTATGGCAGACAGACTCTTCTTGAGGACAGGGGTTCAACACACCATCCTCACCCCTGAAGCTCAGATCACAAAGTTGGCCATAGTTGGGGCACCTGTGTGTCGTAAAAGGAGGCTATACCAGGGGAGGAAGCAGAATATGCAGATATATGACAATGAGCCATTCCTTCCAGAGGAAGAGGATAATCTCTCCCTATCATTGCTGGGACTACACCTTGGACCGGTCCCTATACACAGATATGACTGGGGTGACATGTTCAGTGCTTTACTTCCAGGAGGATCACATGACCTGACTCAGCAAAGCTCCTCCACTCACCTGGCATGAAACGTCATGCAGTTCCACAAACAGGACCCTGTTAGCCGTCCTTTCCAAAGGTGATGCCAACAGGCAAGCGCAATGCTCGTTCCAAGGTCTACGGTATCTGGATGGAGTGGTTTGGAATTGGGTTCCATGCTGGACTATTGCCCAGGGATTTCTGGAGGAAAGTGTCTGTATTGGGGAGCCACGATAGGCTATTTCCTTGTCACTGAAAGGAGGAGTCTGTATTCGGTGTCCATACTGGAATTTTTCCCAATGTCTGGAAGAAGGGGTCTGTAATGGGGCTCCATGCTGGACCATTTCCTTGTGGTAACTGGAAGAAGGGGTCTGTAATTGGGCTCCACACTGGACCATTTCCTTGTGGTAACTGGAAGAAAGGGTCTGTAATGGGGCTCCACACTGGACCATTTCCTTGTGGTAACTGGAAGAAAGGGTCTGTAATGGGGCTCCACACTGGACCATTTCCTTGTGGTAACTGGAAGAAAGGGTCTGTAATGGGGCTCCACACTGGACCATTTCCTTGTGGTAACTGGAAGAAGGGGTCTGTAATGGGGCTCCACACTGGACCATTTCCTTGTGGTAACTGGAAGAAGGGGTCTGTAATGGGGCTCCACACTGGACCATTTCCTTGTAGTAACTGGAAGAAAGGGTCTGTAATGGGTCTCCATGCTGAGCTATTTCCTTGTGATCTCTGGAAAGGGGAGTCTGTAATAGGTGCTCATTCAGGACTACATTCCCCCGATCCGTAGAACGATTGGTTCGTATCAGGGGCTCACGCTGGTGTACTCTGGCCTGAACTCTAGGTGGTGTGCTCTTTAATGAGGGATTGTGCTGGAGTGCTCTTCCATGATATCCGGAAGCAGAAGTCTGCAAGGACGGCTTAGTGTCTGGGGTCACCTCTTTCTTCTGGAGGGTAGGTGGAGTCTGACATTCATCGGGCGAAGGACTGCAACACAGAAAATAATCCATGCTCGGGTATAAATATAATACATCTAATCCCTAAAGCATAAAACAAATAGATACTGCCCATCACCCACCCAGGGACACCTAGAGGTGTGACTGTACACACTGTCCTATATCTGCCCTGTCTGGGGGTACTACCCATCCACCCGCCCAGTGCCAGGGACACCTAGAGGTGTGACTGTACACACTGTCCTATATCTGCCCTGTCTGGGGTACTGCAGAAATATGACAAAAGCGGACTTTTGCCGCGTACACACGATTGGAATTTCCATCAAGAAAAGTTCGATGTGAGCTTTTGGTCTGATATTCCGACCGTGAGTAGGCTTCATTGGACATTTGCTGTCGGAATTTCCGACAACAAATGTTTGAGTAGAGCAGGTTCTCAATTTTTCCATCAAGAAAAGTTCTTGACAGGAAATTCCGACCGTGTGTAGCCATTTCCGACGCACAAAAGTGCTGCGCATGCTCGGAACTAATTGGACATATGCTCGGAATCATTGTACTTAATTTTTCTCGGCTCATCGTAGTGTTGAAGTCTCCGCGTTCTTGACCATCGGAATTTCCAACAACATTTGTGCGGCCGTGTGTATCCAAGACAAGTTTTGAGCCAACATCCGTCGGAAAAAAAAAAAATAGGATTTTTAGAACAGCTTACCTGTAAAATCCTTTTCTTGGAGTACACCACGGGACACAGAGCTAGTCATTACATAATGGGTTAAGGGTCACCAGCGGTGATTGGACACTGGCACAACCAATGGAAGACAGTTCCCCTCCATATAACCCCTCCCATCAGGGAAGTACCTCAGTTTTGTAGCAAAGCAGTAAGGTTCCCATAAGAAGGGGGGGACCTCTGTGTCCCGTGGTGTACTCCAAGAAAAGGATTTTACAGGTAAGCTGTTATAAAAATCCTATTTTCTTTATCGTACACCACGGGACACAGAGCTAGTCATTACATAATGGGACGTCCCAGAGCAATGCTCATATGAAGGGGGGGAGACACAGATCAAAACAGGCCGCTTGCGGACCAGAAGCCCTATACTGCTGCCTGCAGCACACTTCGCCCAAAGGCGGAATCCTCATGTCCTTTCACATCTATTTGATAGAATTTGGAAAATGTATGGACTGAAGACCAAGTTGCAGCTTTACAGATCTGAGCCATCGAAGCCTGGTGGTGCACTTGCCCATGAAGCACCTATCGCCCTGGTAGAGTGCGCTTTAACAGGAAAAGGAGGAGTCCTGTTCTTTAAACCATAAGCTTGAATGATTACTTGTCTAATCCACCTGGAAATGGTGGATTTTGATACCGCTTGGCCCTTCTTGGGCCCATCTGGTAAAATAAACAAAACATCTGTTTTACGTATCTGAGCGGTTGCTTGCAGATACACCTTTACCGCTCTCACTGGATCTAGAGAGTGTAATAATTTTTCCCCCGCCGTCCGCGGGTTTGGAAAAAAGGAAGGCAGAACAATGTCTTGATTCAAGTGAAAAGCCGACACCACCTTAGGTAGAAAAGCCGGATGGGGTCGTAGTACGATCTTGTCCTTGTGACAAATTAGATAAGGCTCTTTACAAGAAAGAGCTGCTAGCTCTGATACTCTCCTAGCAGAAGCTATAGCAATCAGAAAGGCCAACTTCCTACTCAATATAATTAAAGGAATATGGCGAATAGGTTCAAAAGGTTGCTTTTGCAACACTGACAATACCAAATTCAAATCCCATGGACACAAGGGAGTCCTAACTGGAGGATTTATCCTCAGTACCCCCTTAATGAATGTCCGAACTAGGGAGTGAGATGCCAATGGTCTCTGAAAGAAGACTGATAGAGCCGATATTTGCCCTTTGATGGTGCTAAGGGCTAAATTCATATCCACTCCTAACTGGCAAAAAGCAAGAATCCTACTTATTTCATACTTCTGAGGATTCCAACATCTGGATTCACACCAGGAAACGTATGCTCTCCAGACTCTCTGATAGATGAGTCTGGAGGCTGGCTTTCTAGCATTAATGAGCGTAGAAAGAGCCGGACCAGAGACCCCTCTCTTTTTTAAAAATGTGGGTCTCAGCAGCCAGGCCGTCAACTTTAGCCTTTGTAAGGAAGGGTGGAATACTGGACCCTGTGACAGCAGGTCGTGTCGGAGTGGAAACTTCCAGGGCCTTCCTATCGCCGTTTTTACAATCTCGGCGTACCAAGGCCTCCTGGGCCAGTTTGGGGCCACTAGGATTACTGGTATTCCCTCCTCCTTGATCCTGCGAAGCAGTCTTTGTAGAAGAGGGATCGGAGGGAATGCCTAGATCAGTGAGAACTGATTCCATGGAGTTATTAGAGCGTCTGTATTATTAGAGCGTCTGTCCCGTAGGCTAGAGGATCTCTCGTTCTGGACACAAAGTTGTCCAATTTCTTGTTGAACCTGGCAGCTAGCAGGTCTACATCTGGGTTTCCCCATCTCAGACATATGGCCTGAAAGATCTCGGGGTGAAGAGACCACTCCCTGGTAGCAGCTGCTGACGACTCAGGTAGTCTGCTTGCCAATTTTCCATCCCTGGAATGAAGATTGCAGAAAGGCAAGGTACATGCTCTTCTGCCCATGCCAGGATCCGGTTCACCTCTCTTTGGGCTGCCCGACTGCGGGTGCCTCCTTGGTGATTGATGTAAGCTACTGCAGTAGCATTGTCGGATTGAACCCGAACTGGGTAGCCCTGTAACCTGTATGTCCAGGTTTTGAGGGCTAGATATACCGCCCGGATCTCTAGCACATTGATGGGCAGGATCCCCTGAGTCTTGGCCCAGGTTCCCTGGGTAGAAGCCTCCTCGAATACTGCACCCCAGTCCGATAGGCTGGCATCCCTAGATACCACCTTCCAGGCCACTGGGAGGAAGGACTTTCCCTTCCGTAAATTCCTGGCTTCTAGCCACCAATCGAAGCTGTGGCGTACTTGTGAGGACAGGCGCATGGGTATATCCAGAGCTTGGCTCTTCCTGTTCCAGGAAGCTAAAATATTGCCTTGAAGTAGTCTCGAATGAAACTGGGCGTAAGGGACCGCCTCGAAGGAGGCTACCATCTTTCCCAATAGTCTCATGCAAAGGCGAATAGACGGCCTCTTGTTTGCTTTGACCTTGTGGATCAGGTCTTTCAGAGACTGTATCTTCGGTTCTGGCAGGTATACCCCGTTTTGGGCTGTATCTATGATCATGCCCAGGTACACTATCCTTCTTTGGGCCTGGAGAGAGGATTTTTGTAAATTTATAATCCATCCTAAATGCTCCAGGTATCCTACTGTAGTGTGTACAGCGTGACCCAATCCGTCCTTTGACTGATCTATTACTAGTAGATCGTCCAGATAGGCTGTTACCGCAATGCCCCGTGTTCTTAGGTTTGCTAACAGAGGAGCTAGCACCTTTGTGAATACTATGGGCGCGGTGGCTACACCAAACGGCAGAGCCACAAATTGAAAGTGGCGATCTTCTACCGCAAACCTTAGGAATCTTTGGTGAGCGGGGAGGATGGGTATGTGTAAATGTGCGTCCTTGATATCTATGGGCGCCATGAATTTTCCGCCCTTTAAAGTGGCGGCCACGGATCGGATCGTTTCCATTCGAAAATGGCGATCGTTCAGGAACCGATTTAGGGATTTTAGATCCAGGATGGGTCTGACATCTCCATTTGGCTTTGGAATCACAAAGAGGTTTGAGTAAAAACCTGAACCTCGCTCTTTTTGGGGTACGTCTGTAACTACCCCTTGAGCCATTAAGTGATTCAAACCTTTGAAGAAGGATTCTCTTTTTTGTGGATCCTTGGAGAGTCTTGAACCTCAGAATTGAGAAGATGGGATCTCTCGAAATTCCAGTTTGTACCCTGAGGATATTGTGGATACTACCCAATTGTCCTGGATTTCTGACCACCAAGTTGCTCAGAACTGACAAAGCCTTCCTCCCACTCGGCCGAGCGGGGGCGCCCCTTCACTGAGAGGCTTTGGGGGCTTGCTTATTAGCTCTTGTACCCCACGGCTTCTTGTTCTTCTGAGCTTTTTTGCCTGTGGGCGGCTAAAACAGGTCGCCGCCACTGGTTGGAGTCAGATTTTCCGGGAGCTGGGGAGAGAGAGCGTTTAAAACAAGATCTCTTGTTTTTCTTTCTCTCAGGTAAAAGTCGTTTTACCACTTGATCTTCTGTATATATTTTTCTAAATCTTCCCCAAATAGGCTTTCGCCATGGTACGGGAACTTGCCAACAGCTTTTTGCATGGGGTTTCCGCTGACCAATGCTTAAGCCAAAGTACTCTGCGCATCTGTACCAGCTGGAGTGTAAGGCGTGATGCCTGTATGATAGAATCTCTCATGGCATCCACTGTGAAGCATAAGGCTTTAGGCAAATTTTCCCAATTTCTAGCCTGCTCTGAAGGCAGTTCCTTCAGCCCCTGCTTTACCTGTTGGCTGATGACCTGACCCATACCGACTGCTGCTACTGCAGGTTGGGTAATTGAGCCGGCCAAAAGGAAGGAGGATTTCAACTTCCTCTCAGAAGGATCTTTTAAACCCTTGTACATTATCCACCGGACATGTCAGGTTTTTATTTACACAAGAAATAGCCGCAACTACCGCAGGCAGGCTCCATTTCTTTAAAAAAAAAAATTCCCCCATAGGATAAAGAATGTTAAACCTTTTTGGAGGTGAGAAACGCTTATCTGGATGTTGCCAGTTTGCGTATATTAGATCCTCTAGTAACGGATGAACCGGGAAGGAGCATGCACCTTGCAGGGATCTTAATGACCCTAGGGAGGAGACAGGTAATTCCGTTACCTCCGCAGAGGTTAACTTAAATGCACTGCTATAGCATTGTACCTGTGACCTTAAAATCTGGCTCCTCATCCTCTGCTGATGTAGCCTCCTCCTCCTCATCCTCCTCCCTCAGGTACTTCTGAAGGGAGGTCCAATACTGGAAGAGACCTGCTTCGCTTATTGTCCCTTTTTAGAGGACTTAGCGATTAAGGTAGCAATTTTTTCCTCCAGATTATTTAGGGCAGCTGATAAAGTGTCCTCAGTGACATATACAGGCCCAGGCTTCACTGGGGAAGCCGCCATACCTGACAGAGGGAATGGCTCATCCTGTACAGGTGCATTTGGCAACACAGGAGAGGAAGGTACCGAGTCAGCACAGTTAGAGCCTCCTCTCAGGCGGTGGTGCTTTCTTATCTCTTTTTGTCCGCATTACTTCCCCTGGAAGGCTTACTGTTTAGACAAAATACAAGGTACCTAAATGCATATACTACCGTGTTCAGTTTAGCAAATACATTAAGTATGCAACTTTTAACACATAACTATGCATAACATGGATGTCTTGTAGGAAGTACCCAGTCCAACCACATGGAGTCTTACGTCCCTGTATAGCTGCTGTGTTTCTCTGCCAGGAATAAGAGAACTAACGAGCTTGCTTGCTGCTGCAGTGCTTCTCACACTGACAGTCTTTTAAATTTGGCGCCGTTTCTGTGCCTGCGCGCGCCACGTGCCCGCGCACGCCTTCGCCCCCCCCCTCCAATAAAGCGCGCTCCCGCGCGCGCGCGGCCCTTAGCGCTATGGCGGTGGCCATAGTGAGAGAGGACTCTCATCAGCCTTTGTTCCCACTTACCTGCATCTGCAGGTGTCTGGTCGGCCACCGAAAGGAGGATCGGGGTGCCCCAGCAAGCTCAGCAGCGGAGGTGACGAGCAGTGTACTTCGCCGAAGCCGACACTGAACAGAGTGAGGTGAGTATATTCAGCTCTTTACTCCCCCCAGTGGTGGAAAAAAAGAAGACATCCACTTTTTGAAAAAAGGTCCCAACCTAGTTATGGACCTTCTAATCTCACCTTATCCACGCCGCAGGTTTTTCTGCTGAAAGATTTCAGACAGATACCAAACTTCACCCTTCACGGTGGGCTATGTGTGCCAACCTTCAGGGATATGGGTTCCTATTTAACCACTTCCTACCGGGTCATAGACATATGACGCCGGCAGGAACCCTCCCTCCCTCCGGGCGGACGTCATATGACGTCCTTTTTCCCGGCCGTCTATGGGGCGCGCGCGCGCCGCCGCGCGCGCACCCGCGGCAACGCTCGTGACCTGGTGATCGCGATGTCCGCTGGGCACCCGCGATTGCCCACGATCACGGCAGAAGTGTGGATCTGTGTGTGTAAACACACAGATCCACCTCCTGTCAGAGGTGAGGAGACCGATGTGTGTTCCCAGTACAGAGGAACACAGATCGGTCTCCTCCCCTTGTGAGTCCCCTCCCCCTACAGTTACAATCACTCAATAGGGAACATATTAACCCCTTGATCGCCCCCTAGTGTTAACCCTTTCCCTGCCAGTCACATTTACACAGTAATTAGTGCAGTTTTATAGCACTAATCACTGTATAAATGTGAATGGTCCCAAAAACGCGCCAATAGTGTCCGATGTGTCTACCGCAATGTCACGGTCACAATAAAAATCGCAGATCGCCGCTATTACTAGTAAAAAAAATAAAAATGCCATAAATCTATCCCCTATTATGTAGACGCTATAACTTTTGCGCAAACCAATCAATATACGCTTATTGCAAAAAAAAAATACCAAAAATATGTAGAATACGTATCGGTCTAAACTTAGAAAAAAAATTGTTTTAAAAAAAAAAAATTGTGATATTTATTAAATCAAAAAGTAAAAAATATTGCATTTTTTTCAAATATGTCGCTCTTCTTTTGTTTATAGCACAAAAAATAAAAACCGCAGAGGTGATCAAATACCACCAAAAGAAAGCTCTATTTGTGGGGGAAAAAGGACGTCAATTTTGGTTAGGTTCAACGTCGCACGACCGCGCAATTGTCAGTTAAAGCGACGCAGTGCTGCATCGCAAAAAGTGCTCTGGTCAGGAAGGGGGTAAATTCTTCCAGGGCTGAAGTGGTTAAAGGATACCTCTCCCCTGGGCCTTGTACAAGACTCTTACCAGGACTTTATAGCGAAATAGCGAAAGTGCTGGATCTTAGAGCCCAGTCCTCCGAAGAGAGACATTACAGGCGACGCCTCATGGATGAGGCCCGGATCCCATCCAGATTCAGCTCATTTGTAGGCGTCTTGGATGGATCCGAAAGCATAGCTCTTTTACCCCCAGAGGGTCTCTTTGGTAGAGCTTTCCTTTAGCACCTCCTAACGCGTCCAACACCTTTCGACACTGGCGAAAAAACTGAGGTACTTCCCTGATGGGAGGGGTTATATGGAGGGGAACTGTCTTCCATTGGTTGTGCCAGTGTCCAATCACCGCTGGTGACCCTTAACCCATTATGTAATGACTAGCTCTGTGTCCCGTGGTGTACGATAAAGAAACACGGTTTTGTTGTCGGAAATTCCAATTGTGTGTACGCGGACTTTCTCTTTTCTCTGCTTTCCTCCATACTCACCTCTATTTTTCTGTTCAATGCACTCTTCTCTCTCTATACAGTGGCCCATCCCTCTGCAGCCTCCTCCATCTCTCCATACAGTGCCTCATCCCTCTGCAGCCTCCTCCTCCTCTCCATCCAGTGCTCCATCCCTCTGCAGCCTCCTCCATCTCTCCATACAGTGCCCCATCCCTCTGCAGCCTCCTCCACCTCTCCATACAGTGCGCCATCCCTCTGCAGCCTTCTCCTCTCCATACAGTGCCTCATCCCTCTGCAGCCCCCTCCTCCTCTCCATACAGTGCCTCATCCCTCTGCAGCCTCCTCCTCTCAATACAGTGCCTCATCCCTCTGCAGCCCCCTCCTCCTCTCCATACAGTGCCTCATCCCTCTGCAGCCGCCTCCTCCTCCTCTCCATACAGTGCCTCATCCCTCTGCAGCCTCCTCCTCTCCATACAGTGCCTCATCCCTCTGCAGCCCCCTCCTCCTCTCCATACAGTGCCTCATCCCTCTGCAGCCTCCTCCATCTCTCCATACAGTGCCTCATCCCTCTGCAGCCCCCTCCTCCTCTCCATACAGTACCTCATCCCTCTGCAGCCCCCTCCTCCTCTCCATACAGTGCCTCATCCCTCTGCAGCCCCCTCCTCCTCTCCATACAGTGCCCCCATCTCACCGCAGCCTCCTCCTCTCCATACAGTGCCCCACCCCTCTGCAGCCCTCTCCATACAGTGCCTCATCCCTCTGCAGCCTCCTCGTCCTCCTCCTCCTCTCCATACAGTGCCCCATCCCTCTGCAGCCTCCTCCTCTCCATACAGTGCCCCATCCCTCTGCAGCCTCCTCCATCTCTCCATACAGTGCCCCATCCCTCTGCAGCCTCCTCCTCTCCATACAGTGCCCCATCCCTCTGCAGTCTCCTCCATCTCTCCATACAGTGCCTCATCCCTCTGCAGCCCCCTCCTCCTCTCCATACAGTGCCTCATCCCTCTGCAGCCGCCTCCTCCTCCTCTCCATACAGTGACTCATCCCTCTGCAGCCGCCTCCTCCTCCTCTCCATACAGTGCCTCATCCCTCTGCAGCCCCCTCCTCTCCATACAGTGCCTCATCCCTCTGCAGTCTCCTCCATCTCTCCATACAGTGCCCCATCCTTCTGCAGTCTCCTCCATCTCTCCATACAGTGCCCCATCCCTCTGCAGTCTCCTCCATCTCTCCATACAGTGCCTCATCCCTCTGCAGCCCCCTCCTCCTCTCCATACAGTGCCTCATCCCTCTGCAGCCCCCTCCTCTCCATACAGTGCCCCATCCCTCTGCAGCCTCCTCCTCTCCATACAGTGCCCCATCCCTCCGCAGCCTCCTCCATCTCTCCATACAGTGCCCCATCCCTCTGCAGCCTTCTCCTCTCCATACAGTGCCCCATCCCTCTGCAGTCTCCACCATCTCTCCATACAGTGACTCATCCCTCTGCAGCCCCCTCCTCCTCTCCATACAGTGCCTCATCCCTCTGCAGCCGCCTCCTCCTCCTCCTCCTCTCCATACAGTGCCTCATCCCTCTGCAGCCCCCTCCTCTCCATACAGTGCCTCATCCCTCTGCAGTCTCCTCCATCTCTCCATACAGTGCCTCATCCCTCTGCAGTCTCCTCCATCTCTCCATACAGTGCCCCATCCCTCTGCAGTCTCCTCCATCTCTCCATACAGTGCCTCATCCCTCTGCAGCCCCCTCCTCCTCTCCATACAGTGCCTCATCCCTCTGCAGCCCCCTCCTCTCCATACAGTGCCCCATCCCTCTGCAGCCCTCTCTATACAGTGCCCCATCCCTCTGCAGCCTCCTCCATCTCTCCATACAGTGCCCCATCCCTCTGCAGCCCCCTCCTCCTCTCCATAGTGCCCCATCCCTCTGCAGCCCCCTCCTCCTCTCCATACAGTGCCTCATCCCTCTGCAGCCCCCTCCTCCTCTCCATACAGTGCCTCATCCCTCTGCAGCCCCCTCCTCCTCTCCATACAGTGCCTCATCCCTCTGCAGCCCCCTCCTCCTCTCCATACAGTGCCTCATCCCTCTGCAGCCCCCTCCTCCTCTCCATACAGTGCCTCATCCCTCTGCAGCCCCCTCCTCCTCTCCATACAGTGCCTCATCCCTCTGCAGCCCCCTCCTCCTCCCCAGCCTCCTCCATCTCTCCATACAGTGCCCCATCCCTCTGCAGCCTCCTCCTCCTCTCCATACAGTGCCCCACCCCTCTGCAGCCTCCTCCTCCTCTCCATACAGTGCCCCATCCCTCTGCAGCCTCCTCCTCCTCTCCATACAGTGCCCCATCCCTCTGCAGCCTCCTCCTCCTCTCCATACAGTGCCCCATCCCTCTGCAGCCTCCTCCTCTCCATACAGTGCCCCATCCCTCTGCAGCCTCCTCCTCTCCATACAGTGCCCCATCCCTCTGCAGCCTCCTCCATCTTTCCATACAGTGCCCCATCCCTCTGCAGCCTCCTCCTCCTCTCCATACAGTGTCCCATCCCTCTGCAGCCCCCTCCTCCTCTCCATACAGTGCCTCATCCCTCTGCAGCCTCCTCCTCCTCCTCTCCATACAGTGCCCCATCCCTCTGCAGCCTCCTCCTCCTCTCCATACAGTGCCCCATCCCTCTGCAGCCCCCTCCTCCTCTCCATACAGTGCCTCATCCCTCTGCAGCCCCCTCCTTCTCTCCATACAGTGCCTCATCCCTCTGCAGCCCCCTCCTCCTCTCCATACAGTGCCTCATCCCTCTGCAGCCCCCTCCTCCTCTCCATACAGTGCCTCATCCCTCTGCAGCCCCCTCCTCCTCTCCATACAGTGCCTCATCCCTCTGCAGCCCCCTCCTCCTCTCCATACAGTGCCTCATCCCTCTGCAGCCCCCTCCTCCTCTCCATACAGTGCCTCATCCCTCTGCAGCCCCCTCCTCCTCTCCAGCCCCCTCCATCTCTCCATACAGTGCCCCATCCCTCTGCAGCCTCCTCCTCTCCATACAGTGCCCCACCCCTCTGCAGCCTCCTCCTCCTCTCCATACAGTGCCCCATCCCTCTGCAGCCTCCTCCTCTCCATACAGTGCCCCATCCCTCTGCAGCCCTCTCCATACAGTGGCCCATCCCTCTGCAGCCTCCTTCATCTTTCCATACAATGCCCCATCCCTCTGCAGCCTCCTCCTCTCCATACAGTGCCCCATCCCTCTGCAGCCCCCTCCTCCTCTCCATACAGTGCCTCATCCCTCTGCAGCCTCCTCCTCCTCTCCATACAGTGCCTCATCCCTCTGCAGCCCCCTCCTCCTCTCCATACAGTGCCTCATCCCTCTGCAGCCCCCTCCTCCTCTCCATACAGTGCCTCATCCCTCTGCAGCCCCCTCCTCCTCTCCATACAGTGCCTCATCCCTCTGCAGCCCCCTCCTCCTCTCCATACAGTGCCTCATCCCTCTGCAGCCCCCTCCTCCTCTCCATACAGTGCCTCATCCCTCTGCAGCCCCCTCCTCCTCTCCATACAGTGGCCCATCCCTCTGCAGCCCCCTCCTCTCCATACAGTGCCTCATCCCTCTGCAGCCCCCTCCTCCTCTCCAGCCTCCTCCATCTCTCCATACAGTGCCCCATCCCTCTGCAGCCTCCTCCTCCTCTCCATACAGTGCCCCACCCCTCTGCAGCCTCCTCCTCCTCCTCTCCATACAGTGCCCGATCCCTCTGCAGCCCTCTCCATACAGTGCCCCATCCCTCTGCAGCCTCCTCCATCTTTCCATACAGTGCCCCATCCCTCTGCAGCCTCCTCCTCCTCTCCATACAGTGCCCCATCCCTCTGCAGCCCCCTCCTCCTCTCCATACAGTGCCTCATCCCTCTGCAGCCCCCTCCTCCTCTCCATACAGTGCCCCATCCCTCTGCAGCCTCCTCCTCCTCTCCATACAGTGCCCCATCCCTCTGCAGCCTCCGCTCCATACAGTGCCCCATCCCTCTGCAGCCTCCTCCTCTCCATACAGTGCCCCATCCCTCTGCAGCCTCCTCCTCCTCTCCTTACAGTGCCCCATCCCTCTGCAGCCTTCTCCTCCTCCTCTCCATACAGTGCCTCATCCCTCTGCAGCCTTCTCCTCCTCCTCTCCATACAGTGCCTCATCCCTCTGCAGCCTTCTCCTCCTCCTCTCCATACAGTGCCCCATCCCTCTGCAGCCTCCTCCTCTCCATACAGTGCCTCATCCCTCTGCAGCCTTCTCCTCCTCCTCTCCATACAGTGCCTCATCCCTCTGCAGCCTCCTCCTCTCCATACAGTGCCCCATCCCTCTGCAGCCTCCTCCTCTCCATACAGTGCCCCATCCCTCTGCAGCCTCCTCCTCTCCATACAGTGCCCCATCCCTCTGCAGCCCCCTCCTCCTCTCCATACAGTGCCTCATCCCTCTGCAGCCCCCTCCTCCTCTCCATACAGTGCCTCATCCCTCTGCAGCCCCCTCCTCCTCTCCATACAGTGGCCCATCCCTCTGCAGCCCCCTCCTCCTCTCCATACAGTGCCTCATCCCTCTGCAGCCCCCTCCTCCTCTCCAGCCTCCTCCATACAGTGCCCCATCCCTCTGCAGCCTCCTCCTCCTCTCCATACAGTGCCCCACCCCTCTGCAGCCTCCTCCTCCTCCTCTCCATACAGTGCCCGATCCCTCTGCAGCCCTCTCCATACAGTGCCCCATCCCTCTGCAGCCTCCTCCATCTTTCCATACAGTGCCCCATCCCTCTGCAGCCTCCTCCTCCTCCTCCTCTCCATACAGTGCCCCATCCCTCTGCAGCCCCCTCCTCCTCTCCATACAGTGCCTCATCCCTCTGCAGCCCCCTCCTCCTCTCCATACAGTGCCTCATCCCTCTGCAGCCTCCTCCTCCTCTCCATACAGTGCCCCATCCCTCTGCAGCCTCCTCCTCCTCTCCATACAGTGCCTCATCCCTCTGCAGCCCCCTCCTCCTCTCCATACAGTGCCTCATCCCTCTGCAGCCCCCTCCTCCTCTCCATACAGTGCCTCATCCCTCTGCAGCCGCCTCCTCCTCCTCTCCATACAGTGCCTCATCCCTCTGCAGCCCCCTCCTCTCCATACAGTGCCTCATCCCTCTGCAGTCTCCTCCATCTCTCCATACAGTGCCCCATCCCTCTGCAGTCTCCTCCATCTCTCCATACAGTGCCCCATCCCTCTGCAGTCTCCTCCATCTCTCCATACAGTGCCCCATCCCTCTGCAGTCTCCTCCATCTCTCCATACAGTGCCTCATCCCTCTGCAGCCCCCTCCTCCTCTCCATACAGTGCCTCATCCCTCTGCAGCCCCCTCCTCTCCATACAGTGCCCCATCCCTCTGCAGCCCTCTCTATACAGTGCCCCATCCCTCTGCAGCCTCCTCCATCTCTCCATACAGTGCCCCATCCCTCTGCAGCCCCCTCCTCCTCTCCATAATGCCCCATCCCTCTGCAGCCCCCTCCTCCTCTCCATACAGTGCCTCATCCCTCTGCAGCCCCCTCCTCCTCTCCATACAGTGCCTCATCCCTCTGCAGCCCCCTCCTCCTCTCCATACAGTGCCTCATCCCTCTGCAGCCCCCTCCTCCTCTCCATACAGTGCCTCATCCCTCTGCAGCCCCCTCCTCCTCTCCATACAGTGCCTCATCCCTCTGCAGCCCCCTCCTCCTCTCCATACAGTGCCTCATCCCTCTGCAGCCCCCTCCTCCTCTCCATACAGTGCCTCATCCCTCTGCAGCCCCCTCCTCCTCTCCATACAGTGCCTCATCCCTCTGCAGCCCCCTCCTCCTCTCCATACAGTGCCTCATCCCTCTGCAGCCCCCTCCTCCTCCCCAGCCTCCTCCATCTCTCCATACAGTGCCCCATCCCTCTGCAGCCTCCTCCTCCTCTCCATACAGTGCCCCACCCCTCTGCAGCCTCCTCCTCCTCTCCATACAGTGCCCCATCCCTCTGCAGCCTCCTCCTCCTCTCCACACAGTGCCCCATCCCTCTGCAGCCTCCTCCTCCTCTCCATACAGTGCCCCATCCCTCTGCAGCCCTCTCCATACAGTGCCCCATCCCTCTGCAGCCTCCTCCATCTTTCCATACAGTGCCCCATCCCTCTGCAGCCTCCTCCTCCTCTCCATACAGTGCCCCATCCCTCTGCAGCCTCCTCCTCCTCTCCATACAGTGCCCCATCCCTCTGC
Organism: Rana muscosa; assembly: GCA_029206835.1. Lineage (NCBI taxonomy): Eukaryota > Metazoa > Chordata > Amphibia > Anura > Ranidae > Rana > Rana muscosa. Next base: position 196,821,635 of record CM055127.1, read on the forward strand.
AGCCCCCTCCTCCTCTCCATACAGTGCCTCATCCCTCTGCAGCCTCCTCCTCCTCTCCATACAGTGCCCCATCCCTCTGCAGCCTCCTCCTCCTCTCCATACAGTGCCCCATCCCTCTGCAGCCCCCTCCTCCTCTCCATACAGTGCCCCATCCCTCTGCAGCCCCCTCCTCCTCTCCATACAGTGCCTCATCCCTCTGCAGCCCCCTCCTCCTCTCCATACAGTGCCTCATCCCTCTGCAGCCCCCTCCTCCTCTCCATACAGTGCCTCATCCCTCTGCAGCCCCCTCCTCCTCTCCATACAGTGCCTCATCCCTCTGCAGCCCCCTCCTCCTCTCCATACAGTGCCTCATCCCTCTGCAGCCCCCTCCTCCTCTCCATACAGTGCCTCATCCCTCTGCAGCCCCCTCCTCCTCTCCAGCCCCCTCCATCTCTCCATACAGTGCCCCATCCCTCTGCAGCCTCCTCCTCTCCATACAGTGCCCCACCCCTCTGCAGCCTCCTCCTCCTCTCCATACAGTGCCCCATCCCTCTGCAGCCTCCTCCTCTCCATACAGTGCCCCATCCCTCTGCAGCCCTCTCCATACAGTGGCCCATCCCTCTGCAGCCTCCTTCATCTTTCCATACAATGCCCCATCCCTCTGCAGCCTCCTCCTCTCCATACAGTGCCCCATCCCTCTGCAGCCCCCTCCTCCTCTCCATACAGTGCCTCATCCCTCTGCAGCCCCCTCCTCCTCTCCATACAGTGCCTCATCCCTCTGCAGCCCCCTCCTCCTCTCCATACAGTGCCTCATCCCTCTGCAGCCCCCTCCTCCTCTCCATACAGTGCCTCATCCCTCTGCAGCCCCCTCCTCCTCTCCATACAGTGGCCCATCCCTCTGCAGCCCCCTCCTCCTCTCCATACAGTGCCTCATCCCTCTGCAGCCCCCTCCTCCTCTCCAGCCTCCTCCATCTCTCCATACAGTGCCCCATCCCTCTGCAGCCTCCTCCTCCTCTCCATACAGTGCCCCACCCCTCTGCAGCCTCCTCCTCCTCTCCATACAGTGCCCGATCCCTCTGCAGCCCTCTCCATACAGTGCCCCATCCCTCTGCAGCCTCCTCTATCTTTCCATACAGTGCCCCATCCCTCTGCAGCCTCCTCCTCCTCCTCCTCTCCATACAGTGCCCCATCCCTCTGCAGCCCCCTCCTCCTCTCCATACAGTGCCTCATCCCTCTGCAGCCCCCTCCTCCTCTCCATACAGTGCCCCATCCCTCTGCAGCCTCCTCCTCCTCTCCATACAGTGCCCCATCCCTCTGCAGCCCCCTCCTCCTCTCCATACAGTGCCTCATCCCTCTGCAGCCCCCTCCTTCTCTCCATACAGTGCCTCATCTCTCTGCAGCCCCCTCCTCCTCTCCATACAGTGCCTCATCCCTCTGCAGCCCCCTCCTCCTCTCCATACAGTGCCTCATCCCTCTAAAGCCCCCTCCTCCTCTCCATACAGTGCCTCATCCCTCTGCAGCCCCCTCCTCCTCTCCATACAGTGCCTCATCCCTCTGCAGCCCCCTCCTCCTCTCCATACAGTGCCTCATCCCTCTGCAGCCCCCTCCTCCTCTCCAGCCCCCTCCATCTCTCCATACAGTGCCCCATCCCTCTGCAGCCTCCTCCTCTCCATACAGTGCCCCACCCCTCTGCAGCCTCCTCCTCCTCTCCATACAGTGCCCCATCCCTCTGCAGCCTCCTCCTCTCCATACAGTGCCCCATCCCTCTGCAGCCCTCTCCATACAGTGGCCCATCCCTCTGCAGCCTCCTTCATCTTTCCATACAATGCCCCATCCCTCTGCAGCCTCCTCCTCTCCATACAGTGCCCCATCCCTCTGCAGCCCCCTCCTCCTCTCCATACAGTGCCTCATCCCTCTGCAGCCTCCTCCTCCTCTCCATACAGTGCCTCATCCCTCTGCAGCCCCCTCCTCCTCTCCATACAGTGCCTCATCCCTCTGCAGCCCCCTCCTCCTCTCCATACAGTGCCTCATCCCTCTGCAGCCCCCTCCTCCTCTCCATACAGTGCCTCATCCCTCTGCAGCCCCCTCCTCCTCTCCATACAGTGGCCCATCCCTCTGCAGCCCCCTCCTCTCCATACAGTGCCTCATCCCTCTGCAGCCCCCTCCTCCTCTCCAGCCTCCTCCATCTCTCCATACAGTGCCCCATCCCTCTGCAGCCTCCTCCTCCTCCTCCTCTCCATACAGTGCCCGATCCCTCTGCAGCCCTCTCCATACAGTGCCCCATCCCTCTGCAGCCTCCTCCATCTTTCCATACAGTGCCCCATCCCTCTGCAGCCTCCTCCTCCTCTCCATACAGTGCCCCATCCCTCTGCAGCCCCCTCCTCCTCTCCATACAGTGCCTCATCCCTCTGCAGCCCCCTCCTCCTCTCCATACAGTGCCTCATCCCTCTGCAGCCTCCTCCTCCTCTCCATACAGTGCCCCATCCCTCTGCAGCCTCCTCCTCCTCTCCATACAGTGCCCCATCCCTCTGCAGCCTCCGCTCCATACAGTGCCCCATCCCTCTGCAGCCTCCTCCTCTCCATACAGTGCCCCATCCCTCTGCAGCCTCCTCCTCCTCTCCATACAGTGCCCCATCCCTCTGCAGCCTTCTCCTCCTCCTCTCCATACAGTGCCTCATCCCTCTGCAGCCTTCTCCTCCTCCTCTCCATACAGTGCCTCATCCCCCTGCAGCCTTCTCCTCCTCCTCTCCATACAGTGCCCCATCCCTCTGCAGCCTCCTCCTCTCCATACAGTGCCTCATCCCTCTGCAGCCTTCTCCTCCTCCTCTCCATACAGTGCCTCATCCCTCTGCAGCCTCCTCCTCTCCATACAGTGCCCCATCCCTCTGCAGCCTCCTCCTCTCCATACAGTGCCCCATCCCTCTGCAGCCTCCTCCTCTCCATACAGTGCCCCATCCCTCTGCAGCCCCCTCCTCCTCTCCATACAGTGCCTCATCCCTCTGCAGCCCCCTCCTCCTCTCCATACAGTGCCTCATCCCTCTGCAGCCCCCTCCTCCTCTCCATACAGTGGCCCATCCCTCTGCAGCCCCCTCCTCCTCTCCATACAGTGCCTCATCCCTCTGCAGCCCCCTCCTCCTCTCCAGCCTCCTCCATCTCTCCATACAGTGCCCCATCCCTCTGCAGCCTCCTCCTCCTCCTCCTCTCCATACAGTGCCCCACCCCTCTGCAGCCTCCTCCTCCTCCTCTCCATACAGTGCCCGATCCCTCTGCAGCCCTCTCCATACAGTGCCCCATCCCTCTGCAGCCTCCTCCATCTTTCCATACAGTGCCCCATCCCTCTGCAGCCTCCTCCTCCTCCTCTCCATACAGTGCCCCATCCCTCTGCAGCCCCCTCCTCCTCTCCATACAGTGCCTCATCCCTCTGCAGCCCCCTCCTCCTCTCCTTACAGTGCCCCATCCCTCTGCAGCCTCCTCCTCCTCTCCATACAGTGCCCCATCCCTCTGCAGCCTCCTCTCCATACAGTGCCTCATCCCTCTGCAGCCTCCTCCTCCTCCTCTCCATACAGTGCCCCATCCCTCTGCAGCCTCCTCCTCCTCCTCTCCATACAGTGCCTCATCCCTCTGCAGCCTCCTCCACCTCTCCATACAGTGCGCCATCCCTCTGCAGCCTTCTCCTCTCCATACAGTGCCTCATCCCTCTGCAGCCTCCATTTCTCCATACAGTGCCTCATCCCTCTGCAGCCCCCTCCTCTCCATACAGTGCCTCATCCCTCTGCAGCCTCCTCCTCCTCTCCATACAGTGCTCCATCCCTCTGCAGCCTCCTCCATCTCTCCATACAGTGCCCCATCCCTCTGCAGCCTCCTCCACCTCTCCATACAGTGCCCCATCCCTCTGCAGCCTTCTCCTCTCCATACAGTGCCTCATCCCTCTGCAGCCTTCTCCATACAGTGCCTCATCCCTCTGAGGCCCCCTCCTCCTCTCCATACAGTGCCTCATCCCTCTGCAGCCCCCTCCTCCTCTCCATACAGTGCCTCATCCCTCTGCAGCCCCCTCCTCCTCTCCATACAGTGCCTCATCCCTCTGCAGCCCCCTCCTCCTCTCCATACAGTGCCTCATCCCTCTGCAGCCCCCTCCTCCTCTCCATACAGTGCCTCATCCCTCTGCAGCCCCCTCCTCTCCATACAGTGCCTCATCCCTCTGCAGCCTCCTCCACCTCTCCATACAGTGCCTCATCCCTCTGCAGCCCCCTCCTCCTCTCCATACAGTGCCTCATCCCTCTGCAGCCCCCTCCTCCTCTCCATACAGTGCCTCATCCCTCTGCAGCCCCCTCCTCCTCTCCATACAGTGCCTCATCCCTCTGCAGCCCCCTCCTCCTCTCCATACAGTGCCTCATCCCTCTGCAGCCTCCTCCTCTCCATACAGTGCCTCATCCCTCTGCAGCCCCCTCCTCCTCTCCATACAGTGCCTCATCCCTCTGCAGCCTCCTCCTCCTCTCCATACAGTGCCCCCATCTCACCGCAGCCTCCTCCTCTCCATACAGTGCCCCACCCCTCTGCAGCCCTCTCCATACAGTGCCTCATCCCTCTGCAGCCTCCTCGTCCTCCTCCTCCTCTCCATACAGTGCCCCATCCCTCTGCAGCCTCCTCCTCTCCATACAGTGCCCCATCCCTCTGCAGCCTCCTCCATCTCTCCATACAGTGCCCCATCCCTCTGCAGCCTCCTCCTCTCCATACAGTGCCCCATCCCTCTGCAGTCTCCACCATCTCTCCATACAGTGCCTCATCCCTCTGCAGCCCCCTCCTCCTCTCCATACAGTGCCTCATCCCTCTGCAGCCGCCTCCTCCTCCTCTCCATACAGTGCCTCATCCCTCTGCAGCCGCCTCCTCCTCCTCTCCATACAGTGCCTCATCCCTCTGCAGCCCCCTCCTCTCCATACAGTGCCTCATCCCTCTGCAGTCTCCTCCATCTCTCCATACAGTGCCCCATCCCTCTGCAGTCTCCTCCATCTCTCCATACTGTGCCCCATCCCTCTGCAGTCTCCTCCATCTCTCCATACAGTGCCTCATCCCTCTGCAGCCCCCTCCTCCTCTCCATACAGTGCCTCATCCCTCTGCAGCCCCCTCCTCTCCATACAGTGCCCCATCCCTCTGCAGCCTCCTCCTCTCCATACAGTGCCCCATCCCTCCGCAGCCTCCTCCATCTCTCCATACAGTGCCCCATCCCTCTGCAGCCTTCTCCTCTCCATACAGTGCCCCATCCCTCTGCAGCCTTCTCCTCTCCATACAGTGCCCCATCCCTCTGCAGTCTCCTCCATCTCTCCATACAGTGACTCATCCCTCTGCAGCCCCCTCCTCCTCTCCATACAGTGCCTCATCCCTCTGCAGCCGCCTCCTCCTCCTCTCCATACAGTGCCTCATCCCTCTGCAGCCCCCTCCTCCTCCTCTCCATACAGTGCCTCATCCCTCTGCAGCCCCCTCCTCTCCATACAGTGCCTCATCCCTCTGCAGTCTCCTCCATCTCTCCATACAGTGCCTCATCCCTCTGCAGTCTCCTCCATCTCTCCATACAGTGCCCCATCCCTCTGCAGTCTCCTCCATCTCTCCATACAGTGCCCCATCCCTCTGCAGTCTCCTCCATCTCTCCATACAGTGCCTCATCCCTCTGCAGCCCCCTCCTCCTCTCCATACAGTGCCTCATCCCTCTGCAGCCCCCTCCTCTCCATACAGTGCCCCATCCCTCTGCAGCCCTCTCTATACAGTGCCCCATCCCTCTGCAGCCTCCTCCATCTCTCCATACAGTGCCCCATCCCTCTGCAGCCCCCTCCTCCTCTCCATAGTGCCCCATCCCTCTGCAGCCCCCTCCTCCTCTCCATACAGTGCCTCATCCCTCTGCAGCCCCCTCCTCCTCTCCATACAGTGCCTCATCCCTCTGCAGCCCCCTCCTCCTCTCCATACAGTGCCTCATCCCTCTGCAGCCCCCTCCTCCTCTCCATACAGTGCCTCATCCCTCTGCAGCCCCCTCCTCCTCTCCATACAGTGCCTCATCCCTCTGCAGCCCCCTCCTCCTCTCCATACAGTGCCTCATCCCTCTGCAGCCCCCTCCTCCTCTCCATACAGTGCCTCATCCCTCTGCAGCCCCCTCCTCCTCTCCATACAGTGCCTCATCCCTCTGCAGCCCCCTCCTCCTCCCCAGCCTCCTCCATCTCTCCATACAGTGCCCCATCCCTCTGCAGCCTCCTCCTCCTCTCCATACAGTGCCCCACCCCTCTGCAGCCTCCTCCTCCTCTCCATACAGTGCCCCATCCCTCTGCAGCCTCCTCCTCCTCTCCATACAGTGCCCCATCCCTCTGCAGCCTCCTCCTCTCCATACAGTGCCCCATCCCTCTGCAGCCTCCTCCTCTCCATACAGTGCCCCATCCCTCTGCAGCCTTCTCCTCCTCTCCATACAGTGCCCCATCCCTCTGCAGCCTTCTCCTCCTCCTCTCCATACAGTGCCTCATCCCTCTGCAGCCTTCTCCTCCTCCTCTCCATACAGTGCCTCATCCCTCTGCAGCCTTCTCCTCCTCCTCTCCATACAGTGCCCCATCCCTCTGCAGCCTCCTCCTCTCCATACAGTGCCTCATCCCTCTGCAGCCTTCTCCTCCTCCTCTCCATACAGTGCCTCATCCCTCTGCAGCCTCCTCCTCTCCATACAGTGCCCCATCCCTCTGCAGCCTCCTCCTCTCCATACAGTGCCCCATCCCTCTGCAGCCTCCTCCTCTCCATACAGTGCCCCATCCCTCTGCAGCCCCCTCCTCCTCTCCATACAGTGCCTCATCCCTCTGCAGCCCCCTCCTCCTCTCCATACAGTGCCTCATCCCTCTGCAGCCCCCTCCTCCTCTCCATACAGTGGCCCATCCATCTGCAGCCCCCTCCTCCTCTCCATACAGTGCCTCATCCCTCTGCAGCCCCCTCCTCCTCTCCAGCCTCCTCCATCTCTCCATACAGTGCCCCATCCCTCTGCAGCCTCCTCCTCCTCTCCATACAGTGCCCCACCCCTCTGCAGCCTCCTCCTCCTCCTCTCCATACAGTGCCCGATCCCTCTGCAGCCCTCTCCATACAGTGCCCCATCCCTCTGCAGCCTCCTCCATCTTTCCATACAGTGCCCCATCCCTCTGCAGCCTCCTCCTCCTCCTCTCCATACAGTGCCCCATCCCTCTGCAGCCCCCTCCTCCTCTCCATACAGTGCCTCATCCCTCTGCAGCCCCCTCCTCCTCTCCATACAGTGCCTCATCCCTCTGCAGCCTCCTCCTCCTCTCCATACAGTGCCCCATCCCTCTGCAGCCTCCTCCTCCTCTCCATACAGTGCCCCATCCCTCTGCAGCCTCCTCTCCATACAGTGCCTCATCCCTCTGCAGCCTCCTCCTCCTCCTCTCCATACAGTGCCCCATCCCTCTGCAGCCTCCTCCTCTCCATACAGTGCCTCATCCCTCTGCAGCCTCCTCCACCTCTCCATACAGTGCGCCATCCCTCTGCAGCCTTCTCCTCTCCATACAGTGCCTCATCCCTCTGCAGCCTCCATTTCTCCATACAGTGCCTCATCCCTCTGCAGCCCCCTCCTCTCCATACAGTGCCTCATCCCTCTGCAGCCTCCTCCTCCTCTCCATACAGTGCTCCATCCCTCTGCAGCCTCCTCCATCTCTCCATACAGTGCCCCATCCCTCTGCAGCCTCCTCCACCTCTCCATACAGTGCCCCATCCCTCTGCAGCCTTCTCCTCTCCATACAGTGCCTCATCCCTCTGCAGCCTTCTCCATACAGTGCCTCATCCCTCTGAGGCCCCCTCCTCCTCTCCATACAGTGCCTCATCCCTCTGCAGCCCCCTCCTCCTCTCCATACAGTGCCTCATCCCTCTGCAGTCCCCTCCTCTCCATACAGTGCCTCATCCCTCTGCAGCCCCCTCCTCATCTCCATACAGTGCCTCATCCCTCTGCAGTCCCCTCCTCCTCTCCATACAGTGCCTCATCCCTCTGCAGCCCCCTCCTCCTCTCCATACAGTGCCTCATCCCTCTGCAGCCCCCTCCTCTCCATACAGTGCCTCATCCCTCTGCAGCCTCCTCCACCTCTCCATACAGTGCCTCATCCCTCTGCAGCCCCCTCCTCCTCTCCATACAGTGCCTCATCCCTCTGCAGCCCCCTCCTCCTCTCCATACAGTGCCTCATCCCTCTGCAGCCCCCTCCTCCTCTCCATACAGTGCCTCATCCCTCTGCAGCCCCCTCCTCCTCTCCATACAGTGCCTCATCCCTCTGCAGCCTCCTCCTCTCCATACAGTGCCTCATCCCTCTGCAGCCCCCTCCTCCTCTCCATACAGTGCCTCATCCCTCTGCAGCCTCCTCCTCCTCTCCATACAGTGCCCCCATCTCACCGCAGCCTCCTCCTCTCCATACAGTGCCCCACCCCTCTGCAGCCCTCTCCATACAGTGCCTCATCCCTCTGCAGCCTCCTCGTCCTCCTCCTCCTCTCCATACAGTGCCCCATCCCTCTGCAGCCTCCTCCTCTCCATACAGTGCCCCATCCCTCTGCAGCCTCCTCCATCTCTCCATACAGTGCCCCATCCCTCTGCAGCCTCCTCCTCTCCATACAGTGCCCCATCCCTCTGCAGCCTCCTCCTCTCCATACAGTGCCCCATCCCTCTGCAGTCTCCTCCATCTCTCCATACAGTGCCTCATCCCTCTGCAGCCCCCTCCTCCTCTCCATACAGTGCCTCATCCCTCTGCAGCCGCCTCCTCCTCCTCTCCATACAGTGCCTCATCCCTCTGCAGCCGCCTCCTCCTCCTCTCCATACAGTGCCTCATCCCTCTGCAGCCCCCTCCTCTCCATACAGTGCCTCATCCCTCTGCAGTCTCCTCCATCTCTCCATACAGTGCCCCATCCCTCTGCAGTCTCCTCCATCTCTCCATACAGTGCCTCATCCCTCTGCAGCCCCCTCCTCCTCTCCATACAGTGCCTCATCCCTCTGCAGCCCCCTCCTCTCCATACAGTGCCCCATCCCTCTGCAGCCTCCTCCTCTCCATACAGTGCCCCATCCCTCCGCAGCCTCCTCCATCTCTCCATACAGTGCCCCATCCCTCTGCAGCCTTCTCCTCTCCATACAGTGCCCCATCCCTCTGCAGCCTTCTCCTCTCCATACAGTGCCCCATCCCTCTGCAGTCTCCTCCATCTCTCCATACAGTGACTCATCCCTCTGCAGCCCCCTCCTCCTCTCCATACAGTGCCTCATCCCTCTGCAGCCGCCTCCTCCTCCTCTCCATACAGTGCCTCATCCCTCTGCAGCCCCCTCCTCTCCATACAGTGCCTCATCCCTCTGCAGTCTCCTCCATCTCTCCATACAGTGCCTCATCCCTCTGCAGTCTCCTCCATCTCTCCATACAGTGCCCCATCCCTCTGCAGTCTCCTCCATCTCTCCATACAGTGCCCCATCCCTCTGCAGTCTCCTCCATCTCTCCATACAGTGCCTCATCCCTCTGCAGCCGCCTCCTCCTCCTCTCCATACAGTGCCTCATCCCTCTGCAGCCGCCTCCTCCTCCTCTCCATACAGTGCCTCATCCCTCTGCAGCCCCCTCCTCTCCATACAGTGCCTCATCCCTCTGCAGTCTCCTCCATCTCTCCATACAGTGCCCCATCCCTCTGCAGTCTCCTCCATCTCTCCATACTGTGCCCCATCCCTCTGCAGTCTCCTCCATCTCTCCATACAGTGCCTCATCCCTCTGCAGCCCCCTCCTCCTCTCCATACAGTGCCTCATCCCTCTGCAGCCCCCTCCTCTCCATACAGTGCCCCATCCCTCTGCAGCCTCCTCCTCTCCATACAGTGCCCCATCCCTCCGCAGCCTCCTCCATCTCTCCATACAGTGCCCCATCCCTCTGCAGCCTTCTCCTCTCCATACAGTGCCCCATCCCTCTGCAGCCTTCTCCTCTCCATACAGTGCCCCATCCCTCTGCAGTCTCCTCCATCTCTCCATACAGTGACTCATCCCTCTGCAGCCCCCTCCTCCTCTCCATACAGTGCCTCATCCCTCTGCAGCCGCCTCCTCCTCCTCTCCATACAGTGCCTCATCCCTCTGCAGCCCCCTCCTCCTCCTCTCCATACAGTGCCTCATCCCTCTGCAGCCCCCTCCTCTCCATACAGTGCCTCATCCCTCTGCAGTCTCCTCCATCTCTCCATACAGTGCCTCATCCCTCTGCAGTCTCCTCCATCTCTCCATACAGTGCCCCATCCCTCTGCAGTCTCCTCCATCTCTCCATACAGTGCCCCATCCCTCTGCAGTCTCCTCCATCTCTCCATACAGTGCCTCATCCCTCTGCAGCCCCCTCCTCCTCTCCATACAGTGCCTCATCCCTCTGCAGCCCCCTCCTCTCCATACAGTGCCCCATCCCTCTGCAGCCCTCTCTATACAGTGCCCCATCCCTCTGCAGCCTCCTCCATCTCTCCATACAGTGCCCCATCCCTCTGCAGCCCCCTCCTCCTCTCCATAGTGCCCCATCCCTCTGCAGCCCCCTCCTCCTCTCCATACAGTGCCTCATCCCTCTGCAGCCCCCTCCTCCTCTCCATACAGTGCCTCATCCCTCTGCAGCCCCCTCCTCCTCTCCATACAGTGCCTCATCCCTCTGCAGCCCCCTCCTCCTCTCCATACAGTGCCTCATCCCTCTGCAGCCCCCTCCTCCTCTCCATACAGTGCCTCATCCCTCTGCAGCCCCCTCCTCCTCTCCATACAGTGCCTCATCCCTCTGCAGCCCCCTCCTCCTCTCCATACAGTGCCTCATCCCTCTGCAGCCCCCTCCTCCTCTCCATACAGTGCCTCATCCCTCTGCAGCCCCCTCCTCCTCTCCATACAGTGCCTCATCCCTCTGCAGCCCCCTCCTCCTCCCCAGCCTCCTCCATCTCTCCATACAGTGCCCCATCCCTCTGCAGCCTCCTCCTCCTCTCCATACAGTGCCCCACCCCTCTGCAGCCTCCTCCTCCTCTCCATACAGTGCCCCATCCCTCTGCAGCCTCCTCCTCCTCTCCATACAGTGCCCCATCCCTCTGCAGCCTCCTCCTCTCCATACAGTGCCCCATCCCTCTGCAGCCTCCTCCTCTCCATACAGTGCCCCATCCCTCTGCAGCCTTCTCCTCCTCTCCATACAGTGCCCCATCCCTCTGCAGCCTTCTCCTCCTCCTCTCCATACAGTGCCTCATCCCTCTGCAGCCTTCTCCTCCTCCTCTCCATACAGTGCCTCATCCCTCTGCAGCCTTCTCCTCCTCCTCTCCATACAGTGCCCCATCCCTCTGCAGCCTCCTCCTCTCCATACAGTGCCTCATCCCTCTGCAGCCTTCTCCTCCTCCTCTCCATACAGTGCCTCATCCCTCTGCAGCCTCCTCCTCTCCATACAGTGCCCCATCCCTCTGCAGCCTCCTCCTCTCCATACAGTGCCCCATCCCTCTGCAGCCTCCTCCTCTCCATACAGTGCCCCATCCCTCTGCAGCCCCCTCCTCCTCTCCATACAGTGCCTCATCCCTCTGCAGCCCCCTCCTCCTCTCCATACAGTGCCTCATCCCTCTGCAGCCCCCTCCTCCTCTCCATACAGTGGCCCATCCCTCTGCAGCCCCCTCCTCCTCTCCATACAGTGCCTCATCCCTCTGCAGCCCCCTCCTCCTCTCCAGCCTCCTCCATCTCTCCATACAGTGCCCCATCCCTCTGCAGCCTCCTCCTCCTCTCCATACAGTGCCCCACCCCTCTGCAGCCTCCTCCTCCTCCTCTCCATACAGTGCCCGATCCCTCTGCAGCCCTCTCCATACAGTGCCCCATCCCTCTGCAGCCTCCTCCATCTTTCCATACAGTGCCCCATCCCTCTGCAGCCTCCTCCTCCTCCTCTCCATACAGTGCCCCATCCCTCTGCAGCCCCCTCCTCCTCTCCATACAGTGCCTCATCCCTCTGCAGCCCCCTCCTCCTCTCCATACAGTGCCTCATCCCTCTGCAGCCTCCTCCTCCTCTCCATACAGTGCCCCATCCCTCTGCAGCCTCCTCCTCCTCTCCATACAGTGCCCCATCCCTCTGCAGCCTCCTCTCCATACAGTGCCTCATCCCTCTGCAGCCTCCTCCTCCTCCTCTCCATACAGTGCCCCATCCCTCTGCAGCCTCCTCCTCTCCATACAGTGCCTCATCCCTCTGCAGCCTCCTCCACCTCTCCATACAGTGCGCCATCCCTCTGCAGCCTTCTCCTCTCCATACAGTGCCTCATCCCTCTGCAGCCTCCATTTCTCCATACAGTGCCTCATCCCTCTGCAGCCCCCTCCTCTCCATACAGTGCCTCATCCCTCTGCAGCCTCCTCCTCCTCTCCATACAGTGCTCCATCCCTCTGCAGCCTCCTCCATCTCTCCATACAGTGCCCCATCCCTCTGCAGCCTCCTCCACCTCTCCATACAGTGCCTCATCCCTCTGCAGCCTTCTCCATACAGTGCCTCATCCCTCTGAGGCCCCCTCCTCCTCTCCATACAGTGCCTCATCCCTCTGCAGCCCCCTCCTCCTCTCCATACAGTGCCTCATCCCTCTGCAGTCCCCTCCTCTCCATACAGTGCCTCATCCCTCTGCAGCCCCCTCCTCATCTCCATACAGTGCCTCATCCCTCTGCAGTCCCCTCCTCCTCTCCATACAGTGCCTCATCCCTCTGCAGCCCCCTCCTCCTCTCCATACAGTGCCTCATCCCTCTGCAGCCCCCTCCTCTCCATACAGTGCCTCATCCCTCTGCAGCCTCCTCCACCTCTCCATACAGTGCCTCATCCCTCTGCAGCCCCCTCCTCCTCTCCATACAGTGCCTCATCCCTCTGCAGCCCCCTCCTCCTCTCCATACAGTGCCTCATCCCTCTGCAGCCCCCTCCTCCTCTCCATACAGTGCCTCATCCCTCTGCAGCCCCCTCCTCCTCTCCATACAGTGCCTCATCCCTCTGCAGCCTCCTCCTCTCCATACAGTGCCTCATCCCTCTGCAGCCCCCTCCTCCTCTCCATACAGTGCCTCATCCCTCTGCAGCCTCCTCCTCCTCTCCATACAGTGCCCCCATCTCACCGCAGCCTCCTCCTCTCCATACAGTGCCCCACCCCTCTGCAGCCCTCTCCATACAGTGCCTCATCCCTCTGCAGCCTCCTCGTCCTCCTCCTCCTCTCCATACAGTGCCCCATCCCTCTGCAGCCTCCTCCTCTCCATACAGTGCCCCATCCCTCTGCAGCCTCCTCCATCTCTCCATACAGTGCCCCATCCCTCTGCAGCCTCCTCCTCTCCATACAGTGCCCCATCCCTCTGCAGCCTCCTCCTCTCCATACAGTGCCCCATCCCTCTGCAGTCTCCTCCATCTCTCCATACAGTGCCTCATCCCTCTGCAGCCCCCTCCTCCTCTCCATACAGTGCCTCATCCCTCTGCAGCCGCCTCCTCCTCCTCTCCATACAGTGCCTCATCCCTCTGCAGCCGCCTCCTCCTCCTCTCCATACAGTGCCTCATCCCTCTGCAGCCCCCTCCTCTCCATACAGTGCCTCATCCCTCTGCAGTCTCCTCCATCTCTCCATACAGTGCCCCATCCCTCTGCAGTCTCCTCCATCTCTCCATACAGTGCCTCATCCCTCTGCAGCCCCCTCCTCCTCTCCATACAGTGCCTCATCCCTCTGCAGCCCCCTCCTCTCCATACAGTGCCCCATCCCTCTGCAGCCTCCTCCTCTCCATACAGTGCCCCATCCCTCCGCAGCCTCCTCCATCTCTCCATACAGTGCCTCATCCCTCTGCAGCCCCCTCCTCCTCCCCAGCCTCCTCCATCTCTCCATACAGTGCCCCATCCCTCTGCAGCCTCCTCCTCCTCTCCATACAGTGCCCCACCCCTCTGCAGCCTCCTCCTCCTCTCCATACAGTGCCCCATCCCTCTGCAGCCTCCTCCTCCTCTCCATACAGTGCCCCATCCCTCTGCAGCCTCCTCCTCTCCATACAGTGCCCCATCCCTCTGCAGCCTCCTCCTCTCCATACAGTGCCCCATCCCTCTGCAGCCTCCTCCTCCTCTCCATACAGTGCCCCATCCCTCTGCAGCCTTCTCCTCCTCCTCTCCATACAGTGCCTCATCCCTCTGCAGCCTTCTCCTCCTCCTCTCCATACAGTGCCTCATCCCTCTGCAGCCTTCTCCTCCTCCTCTCCATACAGTGCCCCATCCCTCTGCAGCCTCCTCCTCTCCATACAGTGCCTCATCCCTCTGCAGCCTTCTCCTCCTCCTCTCCATACAGTGCCTCATCCCTCTGCAGCCTCCTCCTCTCCATACAGTGCCCCATCCCTCTGCAGCCTCCTCCTCTCCATACAGTGCCCCATCCCTCTGCAGCCTCCTCCTCTCCATACAGTGCCCCATCCCTCTGCAGCCCCCTCCTCCTCTCCATACAGTGCCTCATCCCTCTGCAGCCCCCTCCTCCTCTCCATACAGTGCCTCATCCCTCTGCAGCCCCCTCCTCCTCTCCATACAGTGGCCCATCCCTCTGCAGCCCCCTCCTCCTCTCCATACAGTGCCTCATCCCTCTGCAGCCCCCTCCTCCTCTCCAGCCTCCTCCATCTCTCCATACAGTGCCCCATCCCTCTGCAGCCTCCTCCTCCTCTCCATACAGTGCCCCACCCCTCTGCAGCCTCCTCCTCCTCCTCTCCATACAGTGCCCGATCCCTCTGCAGCCCTCTCCATACAGTGCCCCATCCCTCTGCAGCCTCCTCCATCTTTCCATACAGTGCCCCATCCCTCTGCAGCCTCCTCCTCTCCATACAGTGCCCCATCCCTCTGCAGCCCCCTCCTCCTCTCCATACAGTGCCTCATCCCTCTGCAGCCCCCTCCTCCTCTCCATACAGTGCCTCATCCCTCTGCAGCCTCCTCCTCCTCTCCATACAGTGCCCCATCCCTCTGCAGCCTCCTCCTCCTCTCCATACAGTGCCCCATCCCTCTGCAGCCTCCTCTCCATACAGTGCCTCATCCCTCTGCAGCCTCCTCCTCCTCCTCTCCATACAGTGCCCCATCCCTCTGCAGCCTCCTCCTCTCCATACAGTGCCTCATCCCTCTGCAGCCTCCTCCACCTCTCCATACAGTGCGCCATCCCTCTGCAGCCTTCTCCTCTCCATACAGTGCCTCATCCCTCTGCAGCCTCCATTTCTCCATACAGTGCCTCATCCCTCTGCAGCCCCCTCCTCTCCATACAGTGCCTCATCCCTCTGCAGCCTCCTCCTCCTCTCCATACAGTGCTCCATCCCTCTGCAGCCTCCTCCATCTCTCCATACAGTGCCCCATCCCTCTGCAGCCTCCTCCACCTCTCCATACAGTGCCCCATCCCTCTGCAGCCTTCTCCTCTCCATACAGTGCCTCATCCCTCTGCAGCCTTCTCCATACAGTGCCTCATCCCTCTGAGGCCCCCTCCTCCTCTCCATACAGTGCCTCATCCCTCTGCAGCCCCCTCCTCCTCTCCATACAGTGCCTCATCCCTCTGCAGTCCCCTCCTCTCCATACAGTGCCTCATCCCTCTGCAGCCCCCTCCTCATCTCCATACAGTGCCTCATCCCTCTGCAGTCCCCTCCTCCTCTCCATACAGTGCCTCATCCCTCTGCAGCCCCCTCCTCCTCTCCATACAGTGCCTCATCCCTCTGCAGCCCCCTCCTCTCCATACAGTGCCTCATCCCTCTGCAGCCTCCTCCACCTCTCCATACAGTGCCTCATCCCTCTGCAGCCCCCTCCTCCTCTCCATACAGTGCCTCATCCCTCTGCAGCCCCCTCCTCCTCTCCATACAGTGCCTCATCCCTCTGCAGCCCCCTCCTCCTCTCCATACAGTGCCTCATCCCTCTGCAGCCCCCTCCTCCTCTCCATACAGTGCCTCATCCCTCTGCAGCCTCCTCCTCTCCATACAGTGCCTCATCCCTCTGCAGCCCCCTCCTCCTCTCCATACAGTGCCTCATCCCTCTGCAGCCTCCTCCTCCTCTCCATACAGTGCCCCCATCTCACCGCAGCCTCCTCCTCTCCATACAGTGCCCCACCCCTCTGCAGCCCTCTCCATACAGTGCCTCATCCCTCTGCAGCCTCCTCGTCCTCCTCCTCCTCTC
The DNA here is from genome assembly GCA_029206835.1 of Rana muscosa. Classification (NCBI taxonomy): domain Eukaryota; kingdom Metazoa; phylum Chordata; class Amphibia; order Anura; family Ranidae; genus Rana; species Rana muscosa. The sequence goes on from CM055127.1 coordinate 196,837,728, forward strand.
CATACAGTGCCCCATCCCTCTGCAGCCTCCTCCTCTCCATACAGTGCCCCATCCCTCTGCAGCCTCCTCCATCTCTCCATACAGTGCCCCATCCCTCTGCAGCCTCCTCCTCTCCATACAGTGCCCCATCCCTCTGCAGCCTCCTCCTCTCCATACAGTGCCCCATCCCTCTGCAGTCTCCTCCATCTCTCCATACAGTGCCTCATCCCTCTGCAGCCCCCTCCTCCTCTCCATACAGTGCCTCATCCCTCTGCAGCCGCCTCCTCCTCCTCTCCATACAGTGCCTCATCCCTCTGCAGCCGCCTCCTCCTCCTCTCCATACAGTGCCTCATCCCTCTGCAGCCCCCTCCTCTCCATACAGTGCCTCATCCCTCTGCAGTCTCCTCCATCTCTCCATACAGTGCCCCATCCCTCTGCAGTCTCCTCCATCTCTCCATACAGTGCCTCATCCCTCTGCAGCCCCCTCCTCCTCTCCATACAGTGCCTCATCCCTCTGCAGCCCCCTCCTCTCCATACAGTGCCCCATCCCTCTGCAGCCTCCTCCTCTCCATACAGTGCCCCATCCCTCCGCAGCCTCCTCCATCTCTCCATACAGTGCCCCATCCCTCTGCAGCCTTCTCCTCTCCATACAGTGCCCCATCCCTCTGCAGCCTTCTCCTCTCCATACAGTGCCCCATCCCTCTGCAGTCTCCTCCATCTCTCCATACAGTGACTCATCCCTCTGCAGCCCCCTCCTCCTCTCCATACAGTGCCTCATCCCTCTGCAGCCGCCTCCTCCTCCTCTCCATACAGTGCCTCATCCCTCTGCAGCCCCCTCCTCTCCATACAGTGCCTCATCCCTCTGCAGTCTCCTCCATCTCTCCATACAGTGCCTCATCCCTCTGCAGTCTCCTCCATCTCTCCATACAGTGCCCCATCCCTCTGCAGTCTCCTCCATCTCTCCATACAGTGCCCCATCCCTCTGCAGTCTCCTCCATCTCTCCATACAGTGCCTCATCCCTCTGCAGCCCCCTCCTCCTCTCCATACAGTGCCTCATCCCTCTGCAGCCCCCTCCTCTCCATACAGTGCCCCATCCCTCTGCAGCCCTCTCTATACAGTGCCCCATCCCTCTGCAGCCTCCTCCATCTCTCCATACAGTGCCCCATCCCTCTGCAGCCCCCTCCTCCTCTCCATAGTGCCCCATCCCTCTGCAGCCCCCTCCTCCTCTCCATACAGTGCCTCATCCCTCTGCAGCCCCCTCCTCCTCTCCATACAGTGCCTCATCCCTCTGCAGCCCCCTCCTCCTCTCCATACAGTGCCTCATCCCTCTGCAGCCCCCTCCTCCTCTCCATACAGTGCCTCATCCCTCTGCAGCCCCCTCCTCCTCTCCATACAGTGCCTCATCCCTCTGCAGCCCCCTCCTCCTCTCCATACAGTGCCTCATCCCTCTGCAGCCCCCTCCTCCTCTCCATACAGTGCCTCATCCCTCTGCAGCCCCCTCCTCCTCCCCAGCCTCCTCCATCTCTCCATACAGTGCCCCATCCCTCTGCAGCCTCCTCCTCCTCTCCATACAGTGCCCCACCCCTCTGCAGCCTCCTCCTCCTCTCCATACAGTGCCCCATCCCTCTGCAGCCTCCTCCTCTCCATACAGTGCCCCATCCCTCTGCAGCCCTCTTCATACAGTGCCCCATCCCTCTGCAGCCTCCTCCATCTTTCCATACAGTGCCCCATCCCTCTGCAGCCTCCTCCTCCTCTCCATACAGTGCCCCATCCCTCTGCAGCCCCCTCCTCCTCTCCATACAGTGCCTCATCCCTCTGCAGCCTCCTCCTCCTCTCCATACAGTGCCCCATCCCTCTACAGCCTCCTCCTCCTCTCCATACAGTGCCCCATCCCTCTGCAGCCCCCTCCTCCTCTCCATACAGTGCCCCATCCCTCTGCAGCCCCCTCCTCCTCTCCATACAGTGCCTCATCCCTCTGCAGCCCCCTCCTCCTCTCCATACAGTGCCTCATCCCTCTGCAGCCCCCTCCTCCTCTCCATACAGTGCCTCATCCCTCTGCAGCCCCCTCCTCCTCTCCATACAGTGCCTCATCCCTCTGCAGCCCCCTCCTCCTCTCCATACAGTGCCTCATCCCTCTGCAGCCCCCTCCTCCTCTCCATACAGTGCCTCATCCCTCTGCAGCCCCCTCCTCCTCTCCAGCCCCCTCCATCTCTCCATACAGTGCCCCATCCCTCTGCAGCCTCCTCCTCTCCATACAGTGCCCCACCCCTCTGCAGCCTCCTCCTCCTCTCCATACAGTGCCCCATCCCTCTGCAGCCTCCTCCTCCTCTCCATACAGTGCCCCATCCCTCTGCAGCCCTCTCCATACAGTGGCCCATCCCTCTGCAGCCTCCTTCATCTTTCCATACAATGCCCCATCCCTCTGCAGCCTCCTCCTCTCCATACAGTGCCCCATCCCTCTGCAGCCCCCTCCTCCTCTCCATACAGTGCCTCATCCCTCTGCAGCCCCCTCCTCCTCTCCATACAGTGCCTCATCCCTCTGCAGCCCCCTCCTCCTCTCCATACAGTGCCTCATCCCTCTGCAGCCCCCTCCTCCTCTCCATACAGTGCCTCATCCCTCTGCAGCCCCCTCCTCCTCTCCATACAGTGGCCCATCCCTCTGCAGCCCCCTCCTCCTCTCCATACAGTGCCTCATCCCTCTGCAGCCCCCTCCTCCTCTCCAGCCTCCTCCATCTCTCCATACAGTGCCCCATCCCTCTGCAGCCTCCTCCTCTCCATACAGTGCCCCACCCCTCTGCAGCCTCCTCCTCCTCCTCTCCATACAGTGCCCGATCCCTCTGCAGCCCTCTCCATACAGTGCCCCATCCCTCTGCAGCCTCCTCCATCTTTCCATACAGTGCCCCATCCCTCTGCAGCCTCCTCCTCCTCTCCATACAGTGCCCCATCCCTCTGCAGCCCCCTCCTCCTCTCCATACAGTGCCTCATCCCTCTGCAGCCCCCTCCTCCTCTCCATACAGTGCCTCATCCCTCTGCAGCCTCCTCCTCCTCTCCATACAGTGCCCCATCCCTCTGCAGCCTCCTCCTCCTCTCCATACAGTGCCCCATCCCTCTGCAGCCTCCTCTCCATACAGTGCCCCATCCCTCTGCAGCCTCCTCCTCCTCCTCTCCATACAGTGCCCCATCCCTCTGCAGCCTCCTCCTCCTCCTCTCCATACAGTGCCCCATCCCTCTGCAGCCTTCTCCTCCTCCTCTCCATACAGTGCCTCATCCCTCTGCAGCCTTCTCCTCCTCCTCTCCATACAGTGCCTCATCCCTCTGCAGCCTTCTCCTCCTCCTCTCCATACAGTGCCCCATCCCTCTGTAGCCTCCTCCTCTCCATACAGTGCCTCATCCCTCTGCAGCCTTCTCCTCCTCCTCTCCATACAGCGCCTCATCCCTCTGCAGCCTCCTCCTCTCCATACAGTGCCCCATCCCTCTGCAGCCTCCTCCTCTCCATACAGTGCCCCATCCCTCTGCAGCCTCCTCCTCTCCATACAGTGCCCCATCCCTCTGCAGCCTCCTCCTCTCCATACAGTGCCCCATCCCTCTGCAGCCTCCTCCTCCTCTCCATACAGTGCCCCATCCCTCTGCAGCCTCCTCCTCCTCTCCATACAGTGCCCCATCCCTCTGCAGCCTCCTCCTCTCCATACAGTGCCTCATCCCTCTGCAGCAGCCTCCTCCTCCTCCTCCTCTCCATACAGTGCCCCATCCCTCTGCAGCCTCCTCCTCCTCTCCATACAGTGCCCCATCCCTCTGCAGCCTTCTCCTCCTCCTCTCCATACAGTGCCTCATCCCTCTGCAGCCTTCTCCTCCTCCTCTCCATACAGTGCCTCATCCCTCTGCAGCCTTCTCCTCCTCCTCTCCATACAGTGCCCCATCCCTCTGCAGCCTCCTCCTCTCCATACAGTGCCTCATCCCTCTGCAGCCTTCTCCTCTCCATACAGTGCCCCATCCCTCTGCAGCCTCCTCCTCTCCATACAGTGCCCCATCCCTCTGCAGCCTCCTCCTCTCCATACAGTGCCCCATCCCTCTGCAGCCTCCTCCTCTCCATACAGTGCCCCATCCCTCTGCAGCCTCCTCCTCTCCATACAGTGCCCCATCCCTCTGCAGCCTCCTCCTCTCCATACAGTGCCCCATCCCTCTGCAGCCTCCTCCTCTCCATACAGTGCCCCATCCCTCTGCAGCCCCCTCCTTCTCTCCATACAGTGCCCCATCCCTCTGCAGCCCCCTCCTTCCCTCCATACAGTGCCTCATCCCTCTGCAGCCCCCTCCTCCTCTCCATACAGTGCCTCATCCCTCTGCAGCCCCCTCCTCCTCTCCATACAGTGCCTCATCCCTCTGCAGCCCCCTCCTCCTCTCCATACAGTGCCTCATCCCTCTGCAGCCCCCTCCTCCTCTCCATACAGTGCCTCATCCCTCTGCAGCCCCCTCCTCCTCTCCATACAGTGCCTCATCCCTCTGCAGCCCCCTCCTCCTCTCCAGCCCCCTCTATCTCTCCATACAGTGCCCCATCCCTCTGCAGCAGCCTCCTCCTCTCCATACAGTGCCCCACCCCTCTGCAGCCTCCTCCTCCTCTCCATACAGTGCCCCATCCCTCTGCAGCCTCCTCCTCTCCATACAGTGCCCCATCCCTCTGCAGCCCTCTCCATACAGTGGCCCATCCCTCTGCAGCCTCCTTCATTTTTCCATACAATGCCCCATCCCTCTGCAGCCTCCTCCTCTCCATACAGTGCCTCATCCCTCTGCAGCCCCCTCCTCCTCTCCATACAGTGCCTCATCCCTCTGCAGCCCCCTCCTCCTCTCCATACAGTGCCTCATCCCTCTGCAGCCCCCTCCTCCTCTCCATACAGTGCCTCATCCCTCTGCAGCCCCCTCCTCCTCTCCATACAGTGCCTCATCCCTCTGCAGCCCCCTCCTCCTCTCCATACAGTGCCTCATCCCTCTGCAGCCCCCTCCTCCTCTCCATACAGTGGCCCATCCCTCTGCAGCCCCCTCCTCTCCATACAGTGCCTCATCCCTCTGCAGCCCCCTCCTCCTCTCCAGCCTCCTCCATCTCTCCATACAGTGCCCCATCCCTCTGCAGCCTCCTCCTCCTCTCCATACAGTGCCCCACCCCTCTGCAGCCTCCTCCTCCTCCTCCTCCTCTCCATACAGTGCCCGATCCCTCTGCAGCCTCCTCCATCTTTCCATACAGTGCCCCATCCCTCTGCAGCCTCCTCCTCCTCTCCATACAGTGCCCCATCCCTCTGCAGCCCCCTCCTCCTCTCCATACAGTGCCTCATCCCTCTGCAGCCCCCTCCTCCTCTCCATACAGTGCCTCATCCCTCTGCAGCCTCCTCCTCCTCTCCATACAGTGCCCCATCCCTCTGCAGCCTCCTCCTCCTCTCCATACAGTGCCCCATCCCTCTGCAGCCTCCGCTCCATACAGTGCCCCATCCCTCTGCAGCCTCCTCCTCCTCCTCTCCATACAGTGCCCCATCCCTCTGCAGCCTCCTCCTCCTCCTCTCCATACAGTGCCCCATCCCTCTGCAGCCTTCTCCTCCTCCTCTCCATACAGTGCCTCATCCCTCTGCAGCCTTCTCCTCCTCCTCTCCATACAGTGCCTCATCCCTCTGCAGCCTTCTCCTCCTCCTCTCTATACAGTGCCCCATCCCTCTGCAGCCTCCTCCTCTCCATACAGTGCCTTATCCCTCTGCAGCCCCCTCCTCCTCCCCAGCCTCCTCCATCTCTCCATACAGTGCCCCATCCCTCTGCAGCCTCCTCTCCATACAGTGCCCCATCCCTCTGCAGCCTCCTCCTCCTCCTCTCCATACAGTGCCCCATCCCTCTGCAGCCTCCTCCTCCTCTCCATACAGTGCCCCATCCCTCTGCAGCCTCCTCCTCTCCATACAGTGCCCCATCCCTCTGCAGCCCTCTCCATACAGTGCCCCATCCCTCTGCAGCCCTCTCCATACAGTGCCCCATCCCTCTGCAGCCCTCTCCATACAGTGCCCCATCCCTCTGCAGCCTCCTCCATCTTTCCATACAGTGCCCCATCCCTCTGCAGCCTCCTCCTCCTCTCCATACAGTGCCCCATCCCTCTGCAGCCTCCTCCTCCTCTCCATACAGTGCCCCATCCCTCTGCAGCCCCCTCCTCCTCTCCATACAGTGCCCCATCCCTCTGCAGCCCCCTCCTCCTCTCCATACAGTGCCTCATCCCTCTGCAGCCCCCTCCTCCTCTCCATACAGTGCCTCATCCCTCTGCAGCCCCCTCCTCCTCTCCATACAGTGCCTCATCCCTCTGCAGCCCCCTCCTCCTCTCCATACAGTGCCTCATCCCTCTGCAGCCCCCTCCTCCTCTCCATACAGTGCCTCATCCCTCTGCAGCCCCCTCCTCCTCTCCATACAGTGCCTCATCCCTCTGCAGCCCCCTCCTCCTCTCCAGCCCCCTCCATCTCTCCATACAGTGCCCCATCCCTCTGCAGCCTCCTCCTCTCCATACAGTGCCCCACCCCTCTGCAGCCTCCTCCTCCTCTCCATACAGTGCCCCATCCCTCTGCAGCCTCCTCCTCTCCATACAGTGCCCCATCCCTCTGCAGCCCTCTCCATACAGTGGCCCATCCCTCTGCAGCCTCCTTCATCTTTCCATACAATGCCCCATCCCTCTGCAGCCTCCTCCTCTCCATACAGTGCCCCATCCCTCTGCAGCCCCCTCCTCCTCTCCATACAGTGCCTCATCCCTCTGCAGCCCCCTCCTCCTCTCCATACAGTGCCTCATCCCTCTGCAGCCCCCTCCTCCTCTCCATACAGTGCCTCATCCCTCTGCAGCCCCCTCCTCCTCTCCATACAGTGCCTCATCCCTCTGCAGCCCCCTCCTCCTCTCCATACAGTGCCTCATCCCTCTGCAGCCCCCTCCTCCTCTCCATACAGTGGCCCATCCCTCTGCAGCCCCCTCCTCCTCTCCATACAGTGCCTCATCCCTCTGCAGCCCCCTCCTCCTCTCCAGCCTCCTCCATCTCTCCATACAGTGCCCCATCCCTCTGCAGCCTCCTCCTCTCCATACAGTGCCCCACCCCTCTGCAGCCTCCTCCTCCTCCTCTCCATACAGTGCCCGATCCCTCTGCAGCCCTCTCCATACAGTGCCCCATCCCTCTGCAGCCTCCTCCATCTTTCCATACAGTGCCCCATCCCTCTGCAGCCTCCTCCTCCTCCTCTCCATACAGTGCCCCATCCCTCTGCAGCCCCCTCCTCCTCTCCATACAGTGCCTCATCCCTCTGCAGCCCCCTCCTCCTCTCCATACAGTGCCTCATCCCTCTGCAGCCTCCTCCTCCTCTCCATACAGTGCCCCATCCCTCTGCAGCCTCCTCCTCCTCTCCATACAGTGCCCCATCCCTCTGCAGCCTCCTCTCCATACAGTGCCCCATCCCTCTGCAGCCTCCTCCTCCTCCTCCTCTCCATACAGTGCCCCATCCCTCTGCAGCCTCCTCCTCCTCCTCTCCATACAGTGCCCCATCCCTCTGCAGCCTTCTCCTCCTCCTCTCCATACAGTGCCTCATCCCTCTGCAGCCTTCTCCTCCTCCTCTCCATACAGTGCCTCATCCCTCTGAAGCCTTCTCCTCCTCCTCTCCATACAGCGCCTCATCCCTCTGCAGCCTCCTCCTCTCCATACAGTGCCCCATCCCTCTGCAGCCTCCTCCTCTCCATACAGTGCCCCATCCCTCTGCAGCCTCCTCCTCTCCATACAGTGCCCCATCCCTCTGCAGCCTCCTCCTCTCCATACAGTGCCCCATCCCTCTGCAGCCTCCTCCTCTCCATACAGTGCCCCATCCCTCTGCAGCCTCCTCCTCCTCTCCATACAGTGCCCCATCCCTCTGCAGCCTCCTCCTCTCCATACAGTGCCCCATCCCTCTGCAGCCTCCTCCTCTCCATACAGTGCCTCATCCCTCTGCAGCAGCCTCCTCCTCCTCCTCTCCATACAGTGCCCCATCCCTCTGCAGCCTCCTCCTCCTCTCCATACAGTGCCCCATCCCTCTGCAGCCTTCTCCTCCTCCTCTCCATACAGTGCCTCATCCCTCTGCAGCCTTCTCCTCCTCCTCTCCATACAGTGCCTCATCCCTCTGCAGCCTTCTCCTCCTCCTCTCCATACAGTGCCCCATCCCTCTGCAGCCTCCTCCTCTCCATACAGTGCCTCATCCCTCTGCAGCCTTCTCCTCCTCCTCTCCATACAGTGCCTCATCCCTCTGCAGCCTCCTCCTCTCCATACAGTGCCCCATCCCTCTGCAGCCTCCTCCTCTCCATACAGTGCCCCATCCCTCTGCAGCCTCCTCCTCTCCATACAGTGCCCCATCCCTCTGCAGCCTCCTCCTCTCCATACAGTGCCCCATCCCTCTGCAGCCTCCTCCTCTCCATACAGTGCCCCATCCCTCTGCAGCCTCCTCCTCTCCATACAGTGCCCCATCCCTCTGCAGCCTCCTCCTCTCCATACAGTGCCCCATCCCTCTGCAGCCCCCTCCTTCTCTCCATACAGTGCCCCATCCCTCTGCAGCCCCCTCCTTCTCTCCATACAGTGCCTCATCCCTCTGCAGCCCCCTCCTCCTCTCCATACAGTGCCTCATCCCTCTGCAGCCCCCTCCTCCTCTCCATACAGTGCCTCATCCCTCTGCAGCCCCCTCCTCCTCTCCATACAGTGCCTCATCCCTCTGCAGCCCCCTCCTCCTCTCCATACAGTGCCTCATCCCTCTGCAGCCCCCTCCTCCTCTCCATACAGTGCCTCATCCCTCTGCAGCCCCCTCCTCCTCTCCAGCCCCCTCTATCTCTCCATACAGTGCCCCATCCCTCTGCAGCCTCCTCCTCTCCATACAGTGCCCCACCCCTCTGCAGCCTCCTCCTCCTCTCCATACAGTGCCCCATCCCTCTGCAGCCTCCTCCTCTCCATACAGTGCCCCATCCCTCTGCAGCCCTCTCCATACAGTGGCCCATCCCTCTGCAGCCTCCTTCATTTTTCCATACAATGCCCCATCCCTCTGCAGCCTCCTCCTCTCCATACAGTGCCCCATCCCTCTGCAGCCCCCTCCTCCTCTCCATACAGTGCCTCATCCCTCTGCAGCCCCCTCCTCCTCTCCATACAGTGCCTCATCCCTCTGCAGCCCCCTCCTCCTCTCCATACAGTGCCTCATCCCTCTGCAGCCCCCTCCTCCTCTCCATACAGTGCCTCATCCCTCTGCAGCCCCCTCCTCCTCTCCATACAGTGCCTCATCCCTCTGCAGCCCCCTCCTCCTCTCCATACAGTGCCTCATCCCTCTGCAGCCCCCTCCTCCTCTCCATACAGTGGCCCATCCCTCTGCAGCCCCCTCCTCCTCTCCATACAGTGGCCCATCCCTCTGCAGCCCCCTCCTCCTCTCCAGCCTCCTCCATCTCTCCATACAGTGCCCCATCCCTCTGCAGCCTCCTCCTCCTCTCCATACAGTGCCCCACCCCTCTGCAGCCTCCTCCTCCTCCTCCTCCTCTCCATACAGTGCCCGATCCCTCTGCAGCCTCCTCCATCTTTCCATACAGTGCCCCATCCCTCTGCAGCCTCCTCCTCCTCCTCTCCATACAGTGCCCCATCCCTCTGCAGCCCCCTCCTCCTCTCCATACAGTGCCTCATCCCTCTGCAGCCCCCTCCTCCTCTCCATACAGTGCCTCATCCCTCTGCAGCCTCCTCCTCCTCTCCATACAGTGCCCAATCCCTCTGCAGCCTCCTCCTCCTCTCCATACAGTGCCCCATCCCTCTGCAGCCTCCTCCTCCTCCTCTCCATACAGTGCCCCATCCCTCTGCAGCCTTCTCCTCCTCCTCTCCATACAGTGCCTCATCCCTCTGCAGCCTTCTCCTCCTCCTCTCCATACAGTGCCTCATCCCTCTGCAGCCTTCTCCTCCTCCTCTCTATACAGTGCCCCATCCCTCTGCAGCCTCCTCCTCTCCATACAGTGCCTCATCCCTCTGCAGCCCCCTCCTCCTCTCCAGCCCCCTCTATCTCTCCATACAGTGCCCCATCCCTCTGCAGCCCCCTCCTTCTCTCCATACAGTGCCTCATCCCTCTGCAGCCCCCTCCTCCTCTCCATACAGTGCCTCATCCCTCTGCAGCCCCCTCCTCCTCTCCATACAGTGCCTCATCCCTCTGCAGCCCCCTCCTCCTCTCCATACAGTGCCTCATCCCTCTGCAGCCCCCTCCTCCTCTCCATACAGTGCCTCATCCCTCTGCAGCCCCCTCCTCCTCTCCATACAGTGCCTCATCCCTCTGCAGCCCCCTCCTCCTCTCCAGCCCCCTCTATCTCTCCATACAGTGCCCCATCCCTCTGCAGCCTCCTCCTCTCCATACAGTGCCCCACCCCTCTGCAGCCTCCTCCTCCTCCTCTCCATACAGTGCCCCATCCCTCTGCAGCCTCCTCCTCTCCATACAGTGCCCCATCCCTCTGCAGCCCTCTCCATACAGTGGCCCATCCCTCTGCAGCCTCCTTCATTTTTCCATACAATGCCCCATCCCTCTGCAGCCTCCTCCTCTCCATACAGTGCCCCATCCCTCTGCAGCCCCCTCCTCCTCTCCATACAGTGCCTCATCCCTCTGCAGCCCCCTCCTCCTCTCCATACAGTGCCTCATCCCTCTGCAGCCCCCTCCTCCTCTCCATACAGTGCCTCATCCCTCTGCAGCCCCCTCCTCTCCATACAGTGCCTCATCCCTCTGCAGCCCCCTCCTCCTCTCCATACAGTGCCTCATCCCTCTGCAGCCCCCTCCTCCTCTCCATACAGTGCCTCATCCCTCTGCAGCCCCCTCCTCCTCTCCATACAGTGGCCCATCCCTCTGCAGCCCCTCCTCCTCTCCATACAGTGCCTCATCCCTCTGCAGCCCCCTCCTCCTCTCCAGCCTCCTCCATCTCTCCATACAGTGCCCCATCCCTCTGCAGCCTCCTCCTCCTCTCCATACAGTGCCCCACCCCTCTGCAGCCTCCTCCTCCTCCTCCTCTCCATACAGTGCCCGATCCCTCTGCAGCCTCCTCCATCTTTCCATACAGTGCCCCATCCCTCTGCAGCCTCCTCCTCCTCTCCATACAGTGCCCCATCCCTCTGCAGCCCCCTCCTCCTCTCCATACAGTGCCTCATCCCTCTGCAGCCCCCTCCTCCTCTCCATACAGTGCCCCATCCCTCTGCAGCCTCCTCCTCCTCTCCATACAGTGCCCCATCCCTCTGCAGCCTCCGCTCCATACAGTGCCCCATCCCTCTGCAGCCTCCTCCTCCTCCTCTCCATACAGTGCCCCATCCCTCTGCAGCCTCCTCCTCCTCCTCTCCATACAGTGCCCCATCCCTCTGCAGCCTTCTCCTCCTCTCCATACAGTGCCTCATCCCTCTGCAGCCTTCTCCTCCTCCTCTCCATACAGTGCCTCATCCCTCTGCAGCCTTCTCCTCCTCCTCTCTATACAGTGCCCCATCCCTCTGCAGCCTCCTCCTCTCCATACAGTGCCTCATCCCTCTGCAGCCTTCTCCTCCTCCTCTCCATACAGTGCCTCATCCCTCTGCAGCCTCCTCCTCTCCATACAGTGCCCCATCCCTCTGCAGCCTCCTCCTCTCCATACAGTGCCCCATCCCTCTGCAGCCTCCTCCTCTCCATACAGTGCCCCATCCCTCTGCAGCCCCCTCCTCCTCTCCATACAGTGCCTCATCCCTCTGCAGCCCCCTCCTCTCCATACAGTGCCTCATCCCTCTGCAGCCCCCTCCTCCTCTCCATACAGTGCCTCATCCCTCTGCAGCCCCCTCCTCCTCTCCATACAGTGCCTCATCCCTCTGCAGCCCCCTCCTCCTCTCCATACAGTGCCTCATCCCTCTGCAGCCCCCTCCTCCTCTCCATACAGTGGCCCATCCCTCTGCAGCCCCCTCCTCCTCTCCATACAGTGCCTCATCCCTCTGCAGCCCCCTCCTCCTCTCCAGCCTCCTCCATCTCTCCATACAGTGCCCCATCCCTCTGCAGCCTCCTCCTCCTCTCCATACAGTGCCCCACCCCTCTGCAGCCTCCTCCTCCTCCTCTCCATACAGTGCCCGATCCCTCTGCAGCCCTCTCCATACAGTGCCCCATCCCTCTGCAGCCTCCTCCATCTTTCCATACAGTGCCCCATCCCTCTGCAGCCTCCTCCTCCTCCTCCCCATACAGTGCCCCATCCCTCTGCAGCCCCCTCCTCCTCTCCATACAGTGCCTCATCCCTCTGCAGCCCCCTCCTCCTCTCCATACAGTGCCTCATCCCTCTGCAGCCTCCTCTCCATACAGTGCCTCATCCCTCTGCAGCCTCCTCTCCATACAGTGCCCCATCCCTCTGCAGCCTCCTCCTCCTCCTCTCCATACAGTGCCCCATCCCTCTGCAGCCTCCTCTCCATACAGTGCCTCATTCCTCTGCAGCCTCCTCCTCCTCCTCTCCATACAGTGCCCCATCCCTCTGCAGCCTCCTCCTCTCCATACAGTGCCTCATCCCTCTGCAGCCTCCTCCACCTCTCCATACAGTGCGCCATCCCTCTGCAGCCTCCATTTCTCCATACAGTGCCTCATCCCTCTGCAGCCCCCTCCTCTCCATACAGTGCCTCATCCCTCTGCAGCCTCCTCCTCCTCTCCATACAGTGCCCCATCCCTCTGCAGCCTCCTCCATCTCTCCATACAGTGCCCCATCCCTCTGCAGCCTCCTCCACCTCTCCATACAGTGCCCCATCCCTCTGCAGCCTCCTCCACCTCTCCATACAGTGCCCCATCCCTCTGCAGCCTTCTCCTCTCCATACAGTGCCTCATCCCTCTGCAGCCTTCTCCATACAGTGCCTCATCCCTCTGAGGCCCCCTCCTCCTCTCCATACAGTGCGCCTCATCCCTCTGCAGCCCCCTCCTCCTCTCCATACAGTGCCTCATCCCTCTGCAGTCCCCTCCTCCTCTCCAGACAGTGCCTCATCCCTCTGCAGCCCCCTCCTCCTCTCCATACAGTGCCTCATCCCTCTGCAGTCCCCTCCTCTCCATACAGTGCCTCATCCCTCTGCAGCCCCCTCCTCCTCTCCATACAGTGCCTCATCCCTCTGCAGCCCCCTCCTCCTCTCCATACAGTGCCTCATCCCTCTGCAGCCCCCTCCTCCTCTCCATACAGTGCCTCATCCCTCTGCAGCCTCCTCCACCTCTCCATACAGTGCCTCATCCCTCTGCAGCCTCCTCCTCTCCATACAGTGCCTCATCCCTCTGCAGCCCCCTCCTCCTCTCCATACAGTGCCTCATCCCTCTGCAGCCCCCTCCTCCTCTCCATACAGTGCCTCATCCCTCTGCAGCCCCCTCCTCCTCTCCATACAGTGCCCCCATCTCACCGCAGCCTCCTCCTCTCCATACAGTGCCCCACCCCTCTGCAGCCCTCTCCATACAGTGCCTCATCCCTCTGCAGCCTCCTCGTCCTCCTCCTCCTCTCCATACAGTGCCCCATCCCTCTGCAGCCTCCTCCTCTCCATACAGTGCCCCATCCCTCTGCAGCCTCCTCCATCTCTCCATACAGTGCCCCATCCCTCTGCAGCCTCCTCCTCTCCATACAGTGCCCCATCCCTCTGCAGCCTCCTCCATCTCTCCATACAGTGCCCCATCCCTCTGCAGCCTCCTCCTCTCCATACAGTGCCCCATCCCTCTGCAGTCTCCTCCATCTCTCCATACAGTGCCTCATCCCTCTGCAGCCCCTTCCTCCTCTCCATACAGTGCCTCATCCCTCTGCAGCCACCTCCTCCTCCTCCTCTCCATACAGTGCCTCATCCCTCTGCAGCCGCCTCCTCCTCCTCTCCATACAGTGCCTCATCCCTCTGCAGCCCCCTCCTCTCCATACAGTGCCTCATCCCTCTGCAGTCTCCTCCATCTCTCCATACAGTGCCCCATCCCTCTGCAGTCTCCTCCATCTCTCCATACAGTGCCCCATCCCTCTGCAGTCTCCTCCATCTCTCCATACAGTGCCTCATCCCTCTGCAGCCCCCTCCTCCTCTCCATACAGTGCCTCATCCCTCTGCAGCCCCCTCCTCTCCATACAGTGCCCCATCCCTCTGCAGCCTCCTCCTCTCCATACAGTGCCCCATCCCTCCGCAGCCTCCTCCATCTCTCCATACAGTGCCCCATCCCTCTGCAGCCTTCTCCTCTCCATACAGTGCCCCATCCCTCTGCAGCCTTCTCCTCTCCATACAGTGCCCCATCCCTCTGCAGTCTCCTCCATCTCTCCATACAGTGACTCATCCCTCTGCAGCCCCCTCCTCCTCTCCATACAGTGCCTCATCCCTCTGCAGCCGCCTCCTCTCCATACAGTGCCTCATCCCTCTGCAGTCTCCATCTCTCCATACAGTGCCTCATCCCTCTGCAGTCTCCTCCATCTCTCCATACAGTGCCCCATCCCTCTGCAGTCTCCTCCATCTCTCCATACAGTGCCCCATCCCTCTGCAGTCTCCTCCATCTCTCCATACAGTGCCTCATCCCTCTGCAGCCCCCTCCTCCTCTCCATACAGTGCCTCATCCCTCTGCAGCCCCCTCCTCTCCATACAGTGCCCCATCCCTCTGCAGCCCTCTCTATACAGTGCCCCATCCCTCTGCAGCCTCCTCCATCTCTCCATACAGTGCCCCATCCCTCTGCAGCCCCCTCCTCCTCTCCATAGTGCCCCATCCCTCTGCAGCCCCCTCCTCCTCTCCATACAGTGCCTCATCCCTCTGAAGCCCCCTCCTCCTCTCCATACAGTGCCTCATCCCTCTGCAGCCCCCTCCTCCTCTCCATACAGTGCCTCATCCCTCTGCAGCCCCCTCCTCTCCATACAGTGCCTCATCCCTCTGCAGCCCCCTCCTCCTCTCCATACAGTGCCTCATCCCTCTGCAGCCCCCTCCTCCTCACCAGCCCCCTCCTCCTCTCCATACAGTGCCCCACCCCTCTGCAGCCTCCTCCTCCTCCTCTCCATACAGTGCCCCATCCCTCTGCAGCCTCCTCCTCCTCTCCATACAGTGCCCCATCCCTCTGCAGCCTCCTCCTCTCCATACAGTGCCCCATCCCTCTGCAGCCCTCTCCATACAGTGCCCCATCCCTCTGCAGCCTCCTCCATCTTTCCATACAGTGCCCCATCCCTCTGCAGCCTCCTCCTCCTCTCCATACAGTGCCCCATCCCTCTGCAGCCCCCTCCTCCTCTCCATACAGTGCCTCATCCCTCTTCAGCCTCCTCCTCCTCTCCATACAGTGCCCCATCCCTCTGCAGCCTCCTCCTCCTCTCCATACAGTGCCCCATCCCTCTGCAGCCCCCTCCTCCTCTCCATACAGTGCCTCATCCCTCTGCAGCCCCCTCCTTCTCTCCATACAGTGCCTCATCCCTCTGCAGCCCCCTCCTCCTCTCCATACAGTGCCTCATCCCTCTGCAGCCCCCTCCTCCTCTCCATACAGTGCCTCATCCCTCTGCAGCCCCCTCCTCCTCTCCATACAGTGCCTCATCCCTCTGCAGCCCCCTCCTCCTCTCCATACAGTGCCTCATCCCTCTGCAGCCCCCTCCTCCTCTCCATACAGTGCCTCATCCCTCTGCAGCCCCCTCCTCCTCTCCATACAGTGCCTCATCCCTCTGCAGCCCCCTCCTCCTCTCCAGCCCCCTCCATCTCTCCATACAGTGCCCCATCCCTCTGCAGCCTCCTCCTCTCCATACAGTGCCCCACCCCTCTGCAGCCTCCTCCTCCTCTCCATACAGTGCCCCATCCCTCTGCAGCCTCCTCCTCTCCATACAGTGCCCCATCCCTCTGCAGCCCTCTCCATACAGTGGCCCATCCCTCTGCAGCCTCCTTCATCTTTCCATACAATGCCCCATCCCTCTGCAGCCTCCTCCTCTCCATACAGTGCCTCATCCCTCTGCAGCCCCCTCCTCCTCTCCATACAGTGCCTCATCCCTCTGCAGCCCCCTCCTCCTCTCCATACAGTGCCTCATCCCTCTGCAGCCCCCTCCTCCTCTCCATACAGTGCCTCATCCCTCTGCAGCCCCCTCCTCCTCTCCATACAGTGCCTCATCCCTCTGCAGCCCCCTCCTCCTCTCCATACAGTGCCTCATCCCTCTGCAGCCCCCTCCTCCTCTCCATACAGTGCCTCATCCCTCTGCAGCCCCCTCCTCCTCTCCATACAGTGGCCCATCCCTCTGCAGCCCCCTCCTCCTCTCCATACAGTGCCTCATCCCTCTGCAGCCCCCTCCTCCTCTCCAGCCTCCTCCATCTCTCCATACAGTGCCCCATCCCTCTGCAGCCTCCTCCTCCTCCTCTCCATACAGTGCCCCACCCCTCTGCAGCCTCCTCCTCCTCCTCCTCCTCTCCATACAGTGCCCGATCCCTCTGCAGCCCTCTCCATACAGTGCCCCATCCCTCTGCAGCCTCCTCCATCTTTCCATACAGTGCCCCATCCCTCTGCAGCCTCCTCCTCCTCCTCCTCCTCCTCTCCATACAGTGCCCCATCCCTCTGCAGCCCCCTCCTCCTCTCCATACAGTGCCTCATCCCTCTGCAGCCCCCTCCTCCTCTCCATACAGTGCCCCATCCCTCTGCAGCCTCCTCCTCCTCTCCATACAGTGCCCCATCCCTCTGCAGCCTCCTCTCCATACAGTGCCCCATCCCTCTGCAGCCTCCTCCTCCTCCTCTCCATACAGTGCCCCATCCCTCTGCAGCCTCCTCCTCCTCTCCATACAGTGCCCCATCCCTCTGCAGCCTTCTCCTCCTCCTCTCCATACAGTGCCTCATCCCTCTGCAGCCTTCTCCTCCTCCTCTCCATACAGTGCCCCATCCCTCTGCAGCCTCCTCCTCTCCATACAGTGCCTCATCCCTCTGCAGCCTTCTCCTCCTCCTCTCCATACAGTGCCTCATCCCTCTGCAGCCTCCTCCTCTCCATACAGTGCCCCATCCCTCTGCAGCCTCCTCCTCTCCATACAGTGCCCCATCCCTCTGCAGCCTCCTCCTCTCCATACAGTGCCCCATCCCTCTGCAGCCTCCTCCTCTCCATACAGTGCCCCATCCCTCTGCAGCCTCCTCCTCTCCATACAGTGCCCCATCCCTCTGCAGCCTCCTCCTCCTCTCCATACAGTGCCCCATCCCTCTGCAGCCTCCTCCTCTCCATACAGTGCCTCATCCCTCTGCAGCAGCCTCCTCCTCCTCCTCTCCATACAGTGCCCCCATCCCTCTGCAGCCTCCTCCACCTCTCCATACAGTGCCCAGTCTCCTATTGCCCGCAGCCTCCTCCCACTCCCTGCAGTCTCCTCCCACTCCTCCACCCCCACTCTGTAGTCTCCTCCTCCCTGCAGTCTCCTACTGCCCGCAGCCTCCTCCCACTCCCTGCAGTCTCCTCCCACTCCTCCACACAGTCTCCACCCCCACTCTGTAGTCTCCTCTTCCCTGCAGTCTCCGTCTCCTCCTCCCTGCAATCTCCCCCTCCCTGCAGTCTCCTCCTCCCTGCAGTCTCCTCCCCCTATGTAGTCTCCTTCTCCTCTCTGCAGTCTCCTCCTGCCTGCAGTCTCCTCCATCTCCATGTAGTCTCCTCCTCCTTCCTGCAGTCTCCTTCTCATCCCCGCAGTCTCTTCCATGCAGTCTCCTCCCCCTCCCTAGTCTCCTCCTCCTCCTCCTCCTCCCTGCAGTCTCCTCCATGCATACAGTGCCCCCATCGTTCTGCAGCCTCCTCCACCTCTCCATACAGTGCCCAGTCTCCTACTGCCCGCAGCCTCCTCCCACTCCCTGCA